>JAGFPH010002566.1:171756-189382 GCA_018207615.1 Philaenus spumarius | reverse complement strand
GTCTAGAGCCTATAAAGAGTATTAGTGCCAAATTTCATGTTTGTAGGACTCGTGGTTTTGGAGAAACTGTGGTGAGTCAATGAGTCAATGGTATTTGGCTTTTATAAGTTGTTACAATTCAAATATTTCCCTAACTCTGTAAAGAAAATAAGAACGAAATTAAAAATACGTATTGGAGCGAGAGAGATAGAAGTCAAATTGGAATGTCATTCATTTAGTTAATCCGTCATAAACGCCCGACACCTAGCGACAACTATGCGCAACACTAAATACTACAACGAAAAGGTACAATCAAATCACGACTTTCAACTCGAATTCATTAAAATAAAATTACAAAACGAACCTGTAGACCTACATTTCCTACATCAAAAATATTCAAAACTAAATTCTGCATCCAGGAAAGCTAAAATAACAACGTAAAACCAAGTCAATCGACAAAGATTTACGTTAAAACGCAAGGAGAAACTAGGCTTATCTAATTACAAATCGAAGAGAAGTTGGCAGAATAAATCCGATTACAAGAAAAATACATTCTTATTAGAAAATTAAACCAGGCCTACGAAAAGAACCAATTTTTTACATCTCAAATGTCTTTGGTCTCAATCTAAAATAAACGTCGATAAGCTATTATAAATGTAAAACCGAAGCCCCGACCGACAAAATTTAATCGTAAGCGGATTTCATTTATGTAAACTCCTCCCACGAAACGCTGTGATTGGTCCACGTAATTCTTGCCACCAAATGAAAAAATACAAAGAATAAGATATATACATTCTAGAAATTAGATAGCAATTATTGTAATAAGGAGTTATTTAAGTGTTTTCTATAATTTAACTGTTTAAAATCATATTAAATTCATTGTAAAACATTGTTATGTATCAAAACAAATCCACACAATTAAATAAAGACACAATTAAAATAAATCACACTTCACGACTCCCAAACACCTATTACATTAACAAACCCAAATCCCAGAAGATATGAAGATTCATCAGGCGTTATTATCCATTTCCTGGAAAGGTAGAGAAGCCCCAAAAGAAGAACATTGTTAAGTTGGCCACTGAATAGTGCAGTTGAGACAATTTTGGCTGTTGAAATTTAAAGAAAAGAATCGGTATTTGAATAAATATGAAGCTTATGAAGTTCAGTGTTTTTCCTTTATAACAGTTACTATCGAATTCTAATCTACAAGAACAAACAACCAATTGGGTGAGAACTTTCCAATTAACTAGGCCTAGTCTATTTTAAGATCCAACACCAAACCAGTTACCTTAGAGGGATAACTTATCTATTTGAACTAAACTGTGAATAATAATATATACATATGTTATGCATATAGATTCACCAAGAACCTTTGAACTTTAAACTATCATAAATTCAGTGATCCCTTATAATACTAAATCCATTAACCAAATAACCTTTTTTGACGATTCCATATAATCTTGCTCTCATTAATTTTGTACATATGTTAGTTGTGTTATCTATAATCAAATTTGTTTTCTTTTTAAATACTTTGGGAAAAAGACGGCTCCAACCCACCGAGTTAAGATCTTGTGTTTTAAAATTTTATTGAACAACAATTAATAACCTGTTTATCATCAAACTTAGTGTTCATAATCTAAATAATATTGTTCTTTGAAAACAAATATCATTTTATGTATTACCTGTAATAATACAGAAGTAAAAGATTGTTTTATAATTGTAACCCTTGTCGACCATCTTATTTTAATATAGATTTAATTGTAAAGTAAAGTTATTGTGTGAGTGTTGTAGTAAAGTATAGATTACAAAAAATGTTTATTACTTGTTATGTAGGCCTAAAGTTGAACTTTTTCCTTTTGTTACTGAAAGTTTTTTGTTTCTTGAGCTAATAACTCTTACAATTTTACATCAATAAATTGTTTAATTGCATATATGAATTCTTTGAACCTTTCTCTCCAAACAATGTATAGAACACTTTTGGATTGGGAGAGAATTACTATTTTTGGCGAGTTTTTTAAAATATGCTTGCAAAACACTAAAATCAGGCTCGCCAATTTGAGCTATAACCATGGCAGGTCTAGGGTTAAGTAAGAGACCAAAATGTGACTATATAGAATAATCTGCTAGTAATCTGCTTGGTCACCCAATCTGTCGCTCTCAGGAGTTCCTGTAGACTTCGCCCAGAGTCTTCCTAACATCTTCGTGTCCTGAAAAATGTACTGTTATAAAGAGGCCGATCTTGGTCGCTGCACAGAGACCGGGCGACCTTCGTCCGTCTCTCAATTGGTACTGGCCTGTTCAACCTACAGAGCCTCCGTCCTTCTCCCAAGACACTGGCCTCCTTCGTCCATCTCTCAAGACACTGAACCCCTTCGTCTTTCAAGACACTGGCCCTCTTTCTAGGTCAGGGGCAAGTTTATATAGCAAACTTCCGCCTGCTTAACCGACCTATTAATTAAGTGTTTTGCCAATGTCAGGTATTTCCACAGTTCCTGTATCATGTTGTAACTACACTTTCATGCTCCTGTGTTGTGCCTTTTGTTTTAACGACCTTACATTAAACATTCCTTAACTAACCACCATATTATATTTGACATGTAATCTAACCGTATACCTAATTATTCCTAACAAAATCATTGTATTGCTAAAGAAGAGCAATTTTTATAGGCGATTAATCTACATAAACGTTAAAAATGTGAACTACTTCATTAAGTATAATTTTACTTTATGTAAATTATTTTTTTTTCAACACTTCAACATCAACTGCTGAATTTAAACTTTATTATTTACCATATCTGTAGGCGATACAAAGTATAAATTCGATTTGAGTCTGTAATCCCCCAGTAACAAATACTTCATAATAACAAGTATTTTGTCTGGATAACAAAATTTTGTTAAATAGAAGTTCAACTGTATCCTGGAACCAATATAATGTCTCTATGATAAAATATTAATATTATCATAAATCTTAAAAAAAATTACGACCCTTTATCTCTTGTTCCAGGCAATATCTTGGGAGTGACTGGGAATTTTAGGAGATTGATTAAAATATTTCGGCTGCTTAGACGCTGCGGAAGAGTCAATGGTTTTGTCTCCATCTACCCTCAACATAAACACCAGTGTGTGTACATCAGCTGCGATGGAGGTCGACTTTGTAGGTAAGTACAATAAATTTGTTTTATTCGTTTAAACGTTTGGGGAAATGTTTTTTTTAAATGCCTTTACGGCTGACACTAATTCATTTATTTTTTCAAGCATTTACAAAAATACAATGCATGTCCATAGTCATAATTTGTATTACTTTAATACATAAAATATTTATAAATAAGAAACAGTTTATTACTAATAGTATTTTACCCTAATAAAATTTTAAATTCTAAGTAGTGTGTAAGAATTCAATAATTTACATTTGGTTTTTGATACTTGATATATGAATTGTAAATTTGTCTACAGCAAAAAGAAAAATAATCAAATAAATAAAAAAATTAACACAACATCTACTATCTTAACTTTACACAAGAAAAATTGCAATAAAATTAAACTTCATTAAAAAATTACAAATACTTCACCACCAGTGTTGGTTTTATAATTTCGCTAATTATATAAAATACCGGTGTTAAAACAAAATTTAAAATACTGTTAAAAAACCTGGGATAAGTTAGTGTAAACTAAATGTTTCTAATTTTGGGAATAGTAAATAACACGTAAAACATAAGTGTTTCATCAGGACTGCACGAAAAAATTATATTTCGAAAATTGCAAATGTAAAATTGGGGGTTTATTCTAACGATAATCTATCTATCTATATATATAAAAATGAATTGCTGTTCGTTAGTCTCGCTAAAACTCGAGAACGGCTGGACCGATTTGGCTAATTTTGGTCTTAAAATGTTTGCAGTAGTTCATAGAAGGTTTATAAGTAAAGAAAAATTTGAAAAGTTTCCCGAAAAAGTTTCAAATTTGGAAGAAACTCAACAGCCTTTACTGAATGAACTCAAAACCATAGCTTACAAAAACAGCTGTTCGTATAAAAAGTTTAGCAACACGTTATGTTTGTTTACAATCATTACCATAGCAACATTACATAGCAAATTTATAATCACTTTAATACTCTTCAAAATTAACAGCTTTTTAAGGTTATATTGGAAAACTATAAACAAACAAAAGGAAAAATCAACGAAAAATGCTTACAGAATTATAATTGAATTCAAACATTGGTTATTAAATATCTATATATAGGCCTACTTAGAGATATGCTGTTTAAAATGTGGTTGTTGGTATTTTCAGTCTTTTTGACGTAATTGTAATTCTTTTTAAGTGTTCGTTGAATACCTGTGCGTATCCTACTGTGGTCATGAAAAAAAGTCTACGCTATTTAGGAAAGCACTGAAAATTGTATTCCTGTAAACTACTACCTAACATGAAAAAGCTTTAAATATATCGTTTTAATTTATAGATTTTACTAAGTTTGACTTTCACTTAATTTCATTGGCAATGTTGCGAGCACCTACGGCCTTAGAGGAAGCTATGCACCAAATTTCATTCCAATTCGTTCTTATAGGGATTTTTAGTAACTTTGACCCCCTCCCCAAACCACCCTAAAATTTCGAATTTCTTTTAACCCTTTCTTAGCGAGGGTTTAAATTAGCTGGGGGTCGTAGAAAAGATATTTGAATCACTTTGTAACATCCGCGTTAATTTATGATGTAACAAACTGGTTCAAATAGAGTTTGTAATTTTAAATGTATAGGCGTAATTAGTATAAGATATAGTTTAGTATTTAAATATACAATTATATATCAAAATAAAGCTACGAATGTGATATTTTAATGGCATTTAGTTTCATTCAGATGGTTTGTTTAGTTTTCAATAAAATATGTTTAAACTCGTGTATGTTTATGGTTATGCATGGTGTCAAATAATTTGTTTGTTATTATTATTATTGATAGCGAAAATATGTTTTGAAAAGTATTAAAAACTTCATAGTTATGATATATTTTATATAAACAATATTTTAAGCAGCATATCTCTAAGTAGGCCTATATAGATATTTAATAACCAATGTTTGAGTTGAATTATAATTCTGTAAGCATTTTTGTGTGTGTTTGTTTATAGTTTTTCAATCTAACCTTAAAAAGCTGTTGGTTTTGAAGAGTATTAAAGTGATTATAAATTTGCTAAGTAATGTTGCTATGGTAATACATGTAAACAAACATATAAGCTTTTTATACGAACAGCTGTTTTTGTGAGCTATGGTTTTGAGTTCATACAATAAATGCTGTTCCGTTTCTTCCAAATTTGAAACTTTTTCGGAAAACTTTTCAAACTTTTCTTTACGGATAAACCTTCTATGAACTACTACAAACATTTTAAGACCAAAAATAGCCAAATCGGTCCAGCCGTTCTCGAGTTTTAGCGAGACTAACGAACAGCAATTCATTTTTATATACATAGATATAAAATATATCATAACTATGAATTTTTTAATACTTTTCAAAACATATTTTCGTTATCAGTAATAATAATAACAAACAAATTATTTGACACCATGCATAACCATAAACATACACGAGTTTAAACATATTATATCGAAAACTAAACAAACAATCTGAATTAAACTAAATGCCATTAAAATATCACGTTCGTAGCTTTATTTTGATATATAATTGTATATTTAAATACTAAACTATATCTTATACTAATTACGCCTATACATTTAAAATTACAAACTCTATTTGAACCAGTTTGTTACATCATAAATTAACGCGGATGTTACAAAGTGATTCAAATATCTTTTCTACGACCCCCAGCTAATTTAAACCCTCGCTAAGAAAGGGTTAAAAGAAATTCGAAATTTTATTGCGGTTTTGGGGGGGGTCAAAGTTACTAAAAATTCCTATAAGAACGAATTGGAATGAAATTTGGTAAGTAGCTTCCTTTTAGGCTGTGGGTGCTCGCAACATTGTCAATGAAATTAAGTGAAAGTCAAAATTAGTAAAAACTATAAATTAAAACGATATATTTAAAGCTTTTTCATGTTAGATAGTAGTTTACAGGAATACAATTTTCAGTGCTTTCTAAAATAACGTAGCCTTTTTTTCAACGAACACTTAAAAAGAATACAATTACGTCAAAAAGACTGAAAATACTAACAACCACGGGCAACGCCGTACGGGTCAGCTAGTTTAAGAATATTTTAAAAGCACTCTTGTCAAACACATGTTACTACTCCTGTTTTGCATCCTTTTAACATGCTCTCTCAGCCATACGTTTTTGTCATGTTAATTTTCTCTCGTGAGGAACCAGAAATGTAGAGTGTACAGCTGATTGCTGCTGATTATGTTTTAAATGTAGGTGGCTACATCATTCAAAGTAGTTAATCATAATTTAGATTCTAGCAATTTGTAACAAATTATTTTACTGCTTTGATATACTAAATGTAGATCATCATACTTCACCAACTAGACAATCATAAAGTCTAAGTACAAATCAATCCTTGTTTAAATTAACATTCTCTTTATTTACCAGGCCGTACATTATCGTTGAAAAAGGAGAGCCTCTGGTGAAGCAACAACATTTAGATGAACTAAACCAAGGAATAAGAAAATTTCAGGATTTCTTAAACGATGGTGAGTTTTATTTTATTTTATGAAAGTTCTTTAGGTAAATGTGTTTGTAACAGGATATTTTTACAATGTAAATTTGTTAAACAACTTCTTGTTTAAAGAATTTGTCTTTAACATATTATAACCATAAATCATATTTTATGATGACTGTTCACGTCTTGTCGTTAAAAAAAAAATTTTCTTTAGGATTCCGAAGTAGTTTTATCCTAACTATCTGTCCATGATTTACAGACTTAGAAGTCTTTTCACTTTTATAATGAAGTTACATGTAGGTTCTAGAAGTAAACTCAAATATTAAAGAGAAATTGAACAAAACTAATGTATTTATGACCTCTTGTTGTGATGAACAGGTATCTACAATTGTCAGCAACTCTTTTGGCACTATTGAAACCTCGATTTCAAACTTTTTTGAGTAGGGAAATACAAAAAAGTGTAAGTTACGGAAAAGTGTAAAATGTATGCAATGCTTAAGCCAATAAAAGCTTCTTTTTTCAGATACATAAAATAAATTGGGAGTACTTTAAATACACAATGTATTGCGTGCTTCGCACGCCAACCCCCGTATTGGGGGAATTTTCAATACACAGAGCATTGCGTGCTTCGCACGCCAATTTTAAGCCTACGTACTATGGACGCTCATGTGCGTCCGCTTTAAAATATTAGTGATTATTACGTAAAAAGGTTCAAAAATAAAAAATAAAGTAATTTCTACTCATTTAGACTATAAATATAAATAATAAAAGGTCAGCTCCTAGCATAGGAAATACGAAATTTGCGTAGCAGTGAACGTGTTAAGGTTATATGTATATTATACAAATGGATTTATAAATTAAAATTTAATAAAAAAAACTTATTAATTTTACAATTTGTGATACAATTTAATATTCAACAGCGAAGTTCCGTAAAAACAAAAAACATATAAATAACTAATGAGCTTGGCTTGTGAGAAAATAACTAGATAAAATAAAACCTGAACACAAAATCTCACAATAAATACGTTTACTAATCTCAAATGCGTTTCAATGACAATGTCACCATCCTCAGTAACCAAACTATAACTCAGTTATAGTTAACAATTATAGTTATTTTATCTAAACAAAAACATAATTCGAATATGACATGTGCTATTCTATGAAATACTGGAATTAAAATGTAATTTAAAATAAAACTGTGAATTTCCACAAAAAAAAAACGGGGCTCAAATATAATTTGCGCTACGACGGCAAATGTCCAGAATAAAAATGGAAAATGAATACAGTTGGCGCTAATTTTATGTAATTGAGTTGATAAAACATAATTTAATGTACAACTGTGAATGTCCGCAAAAAAAGTAACATGGCTGTTGTAAATACATTTTTTGGTAGCCCATGGGACAGTACACACCAAAAAATGTACAACCCATTTGTTTGTGTTTTTAAATGTCATGTGTTGTAAAGTGGTATGTGATTTCTTGACGCGCTTTAGATTAAACAAACGCAATGATTTAATTAATTTTATTCTTGACAACGAAATCGAGATGATTTGTTACTGCTCGAGAGTTTCGAGATCTTGCACACCCATACTACAGTTGTTCTTGAACGTGAGACACAAGACCTATTCTCTGCTCAAGAGCTATATTATGTTTGTAGTACAATTATGTGGATTTCTAAAAACTATAATAGTTGCAAACTTTGTTTTATTTTTCCTGTAATTTTTACACACTGTTTCATCAAAACAGGGTTATACCCTTTAGTAGTAAGTTGATACATTTTTGTACAGGTTTGATTGAATATTTGGACGTAAACGAAGAAAACGATTCAATGATTGCTTTAGACGAAGCCAACATCACCAACCAAACGACCCACTTGGAGATCGCCACGTTTACTTTACTCGGAGTGTGTGCGGGTTTGGTGCCTTATCCTCATCACAACCAGAGTCCTAGGAACACGTACCAGTGTGCCATGGGCAAGCAAGCTATGGGTAAGTAAAATACTATCATGTTTTAAGTCACAGCGAAATAATGGAACGGTATTTCACTATTAAATAAAAACTGTTTGGGTGTCTGTGTTAGTGGACTAAAATTTGGGAAAGTGAAGAAATTGTTATAAATGATTTCATAAATACGTAGAACGTCCAGAAAGTAAAAAATGTTTTGGCATGAAACAAAAGATATTACAGTATAAACTTGATTATCCCAGATAATTGGAACCGGGCAGAGTTTGGATAGTCAAAAACACGGAATATGTAGAGGTTAAGATAAAACTACTATTTGCAGTCCTCGTATCTCCGAAAAAATTAAAGTTTCATTAAATATACACTATTTGGTATTGAACACTGGGGTAAAAAAGTAATTTTATACACAGTAAAAAATAGAAACTTATTTATTAACTAGGGGCTCTGCCCCTGGACGCTTCGCGTCCCAACCCCGCCTCGGCCTTTGGCCTCAGATGGCTGCTTCGCTTCGCTTGCAGTTGGAAAATTCGATAAAGAATCTCGTTAATCTTTGGATAGATGACCGAGCATAAATCAGCTGTTTTATTTGGCAGCTGACTCAAACTCATTAAACATTATCTCCATAAGATTAACATAGGAAATTTGAAGGATTGTTTGCCGGAGCTCCTTCTCGGGTTAATAGTGGCTAAATGGATGATTGGATCTTGAATCTGACGGAAAATCTCTTCTTTGAAATTTAATTTTCTACAACTTTTGTATCTAACATTTTTTGCTATCTCTTACCGTTTTCTTACTAAATGCGCTCAAAGTGAGAAAATGAAGAAATTGAAAAAATCTTTCCCGCCCAAAAGTTGCTTCCAAAATTTAAAAAATGTTAAATTCTGGCAATTTTCCCAAAACTTTCTCGTCGAGAGCTTTAATTCAAGTTTGAGGTCGAGGGGGGTACGATTACGGGAAGTGCCTAATAATTAATGTCAGTGAATCAGTGAAATCGTCTAGCTTTAAGGACTTTGGGCGGAGCCTCCCTTCTCGGATGAATAGTGGCTAAATGGATGATTGGATCTTGAATCTGACGTAAAATCTCTACTTTGAAATTTAATTTTCTACAAATTTTGTATTTAACATTTTTTGCTATCTCTTACCGTTTTCTTACTAAATACACTCAAAGTGGGAAAATGAAGAAATTTAAAAAATCGAAAAAATCTTTCCCGCCCAAAAGGTGCTTCCAAAATTAAAAAATGTTAAATTCTGGCAATTTTCCCAAAAGTTTCTTGTCAAGAGCTTTAATTCAAGTATGAGGTCGAGGGGGGGTACGATTACGGGAAGTGCCTAATAATTAATGTCAGTGAATCAGTGTTACTGTCTAGCTTTATATAAGTAGATGAAATCATAAATAGTTTTTTGTTTAACTACACTGCAACATTTACGAGCTGCGATATCATGCCAGGGGGATACAGCAGTGCCAAGAAAAGTTTGTTTCGATGTTATTTTTGTATATACAGTAGAAATTGGATATTCGAAATTACCGTTAATTTGAAGTTTCGGTTCGGTCCCTTGAACTTTATATGATATCAATGTAAAAATAGTATGGATAATTCAAAGTCAATTTCTTTTATTCAAAGTTTTTTTTCAACACTAAAAATAAATCTTGTGCTGTGGAAGGGATTGGTGAATAAATAGGTCACTGCCACTGTCTGGTAGAAAGGGGGCTGGACATAGGGGGCAGGACTTACGTGTTTGTACACGTATTGTAATTCTAGACGCGGTACCGGTTTCCAAGAATTTTGCCTTCCGAGAATTCTCCAGGTACCGATACTGTAGTTTGTCATTGATGCTCTGCCCAATCTCTGTCTGTTGTTAAATCTCGACAAAACCTTTTGTAAACAGAACAGAACAATCATATTGTTTATTGACACTTGTACTGCGCATACCTCTTTCCCACTTATATGAACAACGTTACGGTTATTTCCCCCCTCCCCCCCCCCAAACATGACTTTAGTTGTACAGCCAATGGATCAGGGCATTATAAAAAATGTTAAGCATTTATACCGGCGACTTATTGTACAAACGCTCTTGACAGATTCATTTGAAAACAAAAATTTAAAGATCGGTATCCTTCAAGCAGCTTGAATGTGTCACAATGCATGGTCACATTCAGTGCTATTTGTGGCTCGAATTATATAGAACCTCGGATTATCGAGACTTGAATTACCAGGACTCTACTGTATATTCAAATGAAAGAAATTTGATACTGTATAAAATGAAAACAAAACTTGAAAGAGACATTTACATTATTTATGAAAAGTACAAATTAAAATCCTTAAATTGCAAACATTTATATTTATAGATAAATAAAACTATAAATAAGCTTTTTTTTAATTAATTGTCTCTTTTCATTACCTCTTCTTTATTTGAAGACCGTTGAGATACCCACTTTTCAATTTCGGACCTATTTCATCTCTAATCCCCGTTAGTCACTTCCCCAACACCTAAATCACTTGCCACTTTTCTTATTGAATCACCTCCATCTAATCGTTTAATTGCTTCCCATTTTTGTTTTAAAGAGAAAACAACACGCTTTTGCTTTCCATTCATAATATTGCACTCTCATTCACAAAGTTTAACTCCGACTAAGAACAAAATACAGTAGCAGAGAGCAGGTGTGCAGAAAATGTTTTAGCACACGAAATTTCCCCAGAATACACTTTTTTTCACTAAAAATTCCCCAAAATTGATCGCTATTCGCTACTGGATATTAACACTATTTGTTTACCTATTTCAATATATTTATCGACATTATGTTTTAATAATTAATATTATATTCATTGTAAATTCCAATATAAATCTTCAAAAAATAATAATTGCATTATTTTTACTTAAAATATCGTCAGATAGTCCCAAAAGGTTTAAAATAAAAAATACAACTTGATTATGTAAGGGAAGGCGTTGCAAAAGATAAAAATATTATATCTTTTGTTTATCAGCCCCACGTTGGGCGCCATTTTGTAACTTAATGTTACAAAAAATAAAAATAATATGATAAGTTATACTGTGTTAAAAAAATGGGGTTCGGTAAAAAGTTCAAAAATTAAAAAAAATATGTTTTAAATCAAAAATAAAAATGCTATATGTGGATTATCTAATAATTATTAATATCTCTTCATCACCTCCTTTACCTATTCACCTTAAAAACAAAAATCATCGCTCATGTAATACTTAAAATTGCTTATGTACCTCCTAGGCCTATTGCCTCACTTCTATAATAAATCATCGCCCACCTTAACTCTCCATAACATCTTTCTCCCAACTTCAACGTAGAACAATATTATATTTTTCACCTTACTTCAACTCACCTTACTCTTAAAACCTTAAAAATCACCTTCACTTGACTCCCATAATCTTAATAAAAAAAATAACAATCATAATATTTGTGATAATCCACATATAACCTCACTTATGCTCTGTTGCCTATATATACTTGTAATTACTAATCACTGAAAAATATTTGTTAATTAATTCTATTCTCTTAGGGGTGGGAACCTGGCTATCAAAGTAATGGCTAAACGGACATTCGTGGCTATATAAAGAAATTCAAGACATTGTGGCAACAACTATTTTGTTTACTCTGACATAATTAAAAAATTATTATTTACAACAAGAGATATCAACATTACAAAATAATTAAACAAACAAATCATTTATGTATAAATCTGTACAAGTTATAATTAAGCCCTAGTCTACTTTAAAGTATGACGCAATAAGTAAAAAGTTTAAGTTAAGTTATTTCTCAAAATTTGTAAGATTTCAAAAATGCAGACTTCTAAGCTTAAAAATAATGGCCATATTTACTCACGATACCAGTTGTTTTTGTATTTGTACTTAGGATTTCACTGACTCTACTCGATATAGTTACTTCACTTTTGTTTCATTAACGCGTTCGTCCGATCACATGGCAACTTTTTATATCTTCACTTTTTATGAAAAGTACACAACAGATTTCATTTTTTAAGTTTCCACCAACTCTGAAGCACGTCTACTACATTTCAATATAACATTCGTTGTGATTTTAAAGAAAATATCACACTTTTCAACAATTTCTCCACCACCTGCAACTAGCTATGCATACAGTTCACTACGCCATCTTGAATTCTCTTTTTCTTTCTCTCCTCTCCTCTCTTGCGCTGCCAACCGTACTTCTCTCAGAACTGTACGAGCCAAAAGTCACGTCCGCAACTCTGTGCTAGGCCTTCCATATCTCAACGTATAGACCGATGTTGTGTCTTATTATTACTTGTATTTATTCATCGAACTGTCCATAATTCCAAATACCGCTCTGTATCGTTCATTTACAACGCACCACTCATTGAAACAAAGTTTCTGTATAATTTTCACCTTTTACACACGCTCATATATTGATATGTTTTTTAAGTCTGCTTTTATATTACCTACTTTTACAGTCTGCTTTTATGTTTTATTATTTGTTTATTAAAGAAAAAATGATTGTACTGTAATTATTTTGCGTCTTCAAGAAATGTATATATAAAAATTATAAATGGTTAATATTATTTATGTATTGCGTCATTTATTCATTTAGACCAAACCTCTGTATCTTTAGTCATTATAGGAAACAGCTGATTCATTTCTTATTTTATTATTTTCTCTGTGACATGGACGTTAGTGTTACAATTATTGCTATTTTACTATGTTAAAAGTAGGCCTAGTACTTCAGTGGTAAATACAAAGTATTATGTTTTATTAGTTCCAATTCAATTACCGAATTACCTACCACAGTCACTACTGAAAATATTACGAAACACTATAAATATAATACTTAATAACCCTCCGATGGTTCACTATTTTGCCTCTTAAACATCACAATAATAAACAATTGCGACGGAAAAATCACTATATAAATTTAAACATCACAGTAATAAACAACCACCTAGACCACTTGCTACTTATAAACTGACGGGGTCGAAAACTCGAAACAAAAGATATGAGATATAACAGATAACAGTATACTCTATCTACGCAATGGAAAAGAAACAAATGAGTCCTCACATTGTATTGATAAAAAATGATTTTGAATTTCGGTAAAAAAAAAGAAGAAAAACATCAGTAATACATCAGCGTTAAGTATTGTTGTATAATTTGGTTTAATATGATTTAATTCTTATCGCTTTTAAAATATCATTTGTATGAAACTTATCAAAATTTTTATAATAATTATTTAATACCTAACGAAAGTATTTGAACGTCAAGAACCAGGAAACTGCAATTCATCAACCGGCACAAAAATATCGTTTCGGCAGCTATTTTGTGCGGTGTAGAATAATATCGTATCGGCGGCTCGACCGTACGATATTTTGTGCGGTGAAAATTAAATAGGAACCCTGTCCTACTTGAAACATGCAGCAGAGGGCAGACAACACACTTTGTGTGTGTTGGTGTGTATGTATATGTATCGTACAACAAACCGATTAGGCCGACCTTTGTTCCCATTCATTTCTAATCTATTTTTCCGAAAAATAATCATTTTTCCTTATTTTTTGTGGATTTTACCCCGGCCAAAATTTTCCCAGCTCAGTCACAATTTCCCCCGAACCAGATATATTCTGCAGGCCTGGCAGAGGAAAGAAACAACTCATGGGAAAGTATGCGAGACATAAATACGATGCCGCGAGAAGGGGCGGGTATAACAGGAACAAGACTGCTTGTCATTCACTATACTATCTGTTCGCTAAACGTCACCCATACCATTGAGGCAAACTTCTGTTTTGTGTTCTTTCTTTTCAATCTAACACAAAAGTTTTTATTATAAATTTACTTATTGAGAAATCATCTAAAGCTATGAATTCATTATCAAAATCAATTGGTCTAACTTACGTTTATTTGCAAGTTAACAGAATTAATTTTGACAAAACATCAAGTATTTTTCCTAATTCGCCTCGAATAATCCGTAAACTTTCATAATAGAGGTCCTACTGTAATATAAAACTTTATTTACATTATCACTATACCTTACTCTACTTTTCAATGTAGTCGCCGTAGCTGTCAAGGCACGTATTGTGCAGCCTAAGTAAGGTCATTGTAGTTTGATAAAGTTCATGGTGTATTCTTGATTTTTTCGTTTCTCATGATTTTTATTTGATTGTGTTTATAATTTGTTTTTTCGTGAGAGTAAAATTGAAAAAGTTTTTTTCAATATTGGAATACATTACTACAAACTATTCATAAACCCTCCATATTGTACAGCTTGTTTGCAATTGGTTTTACCGACCAATAGGCCAGATTACTTCTATATTTAAAACTAGGGGAAACCCGTGCGTACCCCGCACGCCAACCCCGTTGGAACCTTCTATACACATAATCATGTTATGTTTACTTTATAATAAAGGGGTAGGATTAATAATAACCCCAAAGCTAAGACGGTTAATAATGTTAAATGTTCAAATCAAATTGTTTCGCATATTTTATTTTGATTTATAACAGCAGTAGTAATAAAGGTTAAAAGAACCAGAAAGGCTCAGGTCTACACTTTAATAAAAACCTAACCTAAAAAGTTAGAAATCCATAAAATTGCTTGAAAGTTTGAAATCAGCTGTTAATGGAAATATTGGGACAAACAGCTGTGATCTAAAAGGATAATATGTCCGTCTATGTGACTTTTTTTGTAATATAAGAAGTTTACTTACTTTACATATATTGTTGGCTGAAGCGAGATGGAACTAGTTCCATCTTCTTGAGTATCGCTCTAGTGAGGTCGTTAATACATTGAAATAAATAAATTAAAGTACAACACATATACACGTGTACAATATCACAAATAATACAACCGCGTGTGCACACCATCGAATACTTTTAACTACCGAGGACACGCGGGATCTCTGACTTGTAGTACCGCTTACTGTTTGCATTTCATATCAATATTCTTAGCAAAGTCATACAAGAGATTTTACTTAAAGTTCAATTGATCATTTAACATATGTTCTGGACTTTTTAACTGCGCTTTATATATTTCCTATTCCTCAAGCGCTTACATTTGTTTACTCTTTTTGAATATATGTAATGATTGGAAGTTCATTTCAAAGTTAGAATATGAATGGTTTTCTTCCATAATGTGACGTGCATAATTAGACTTGGCATAAGTTGCTCTGTTATTTGGAAGATGTTCTTTATACCGTATTTTGAAATGCCTCCCTGTCTGACCTATATAAAAACACTCACATTCGTTACAATTGATCCTATAAATCTCTGACTTCTGTTCCAACGGTGTTGTTTTTTTGGGTTTAGTAATGTTCTTAATGTTGTTGGAAGTGCGAAATGACATGGTTATATCTATCTTCCTCAGCATGTTGGTTAGGATGTTAGGTAGGATAACCCTATATTTAGTGGATCTGAACAGGGCTATAGAATACAAGGGCTAGACCAGTCCGCAAAGGAAAGCGTTCCCATCCCTGCCTCTGTGATGACGTCACGTTGGTACCTGCTCCATTCCCAACGCTTCTCATAAGTATTCTCTGCTAAAATAATTTCAATTTCTTAGCAAAGCTGTAACATTTTTATGATGCGATCTTCTTTAGTTTTAGTATTGACACTACACAAAGCAATAAGTACACTGTAAACAATTAGTTTAAAGATTCTGTAAGAAGAAGACAGGGTAATAATAAAACTATCTAATCCGTAGGTAATAAACCTTTGTAGTGTACTAATGTTAGCATACTTTAAATTTAATTCTCCGAAACATTTCTGAAAACTAAACACGAAATTGAACACATTATTGAAATTATTTGTATTTATTACAATAAAATACTACAACTTGAATGTCATACTGCAGTTTAATAAACATGTATAATACTTATAAAATAAAAGATCATTTAATGTTTATGTTCATATTGCTTATGTATGCTATGGTGCTACATACTAATTAAAATTATTTTACTGTTTTTTGCTGATTTCACCCATGATTGATTGATAACTGATTGTACTGTCTATATTATACAACGGAACACCTATTGACGTTGTTCTGCCCCACGTTCGGGAGCCAATTATATAACGAACAATCGCGTGCTGACGTTCTTTTGTTGTATAATAAGTTACAACACCTACTGGAAGCCTTTAGCCAAAATTTTATCTTTAGCTTAGGTGATGCAACTGGGTGTCTGATACCTATTTCTATAAGTATTTCGACTGACTCTAACACTTTAAAATAGCTTCCAGAAATTAATAAGTTTACTAGCTCTGAATTTAATTTATGAGAACTCTTGATTATTTTTGATCTCAGGGAAGTGAGAACAGTGGAACAGCCCTTATAACTTACCTTATTTGTGCTTTGATTATTTCTACAGCTAAACACATTTATTATACTATTTCTAATAAAGGAAATTATCATGAATGGATAACCATAAACAGGTAATTGATTACTCTCAGTATTTCAGTATAAAAATTAATAATTAATTTATTCAAAATTCAAAATCAAAACCTTTTCAAAATTAAACATAAACAACTCGCTTTTCTCACCATCTGCTTGTACATATAACTTCTATCCAATATTAATGTTAAACCTATAATTCTAATTTCTAATAGGCTTGGCAGACAGTCTAATTTTATAATCAATTTAATTTTAAATTATTTGAATTTAACTTATTTACATTTATTATTTAAATTTAGGGAATATCGAATTTACATTTATTTAATTTATGATTTGAATTTAATTTGAAACTAACCTATCTCAACCAGTACTTTAAATATTTTTATTGAATTTACTCAGGCAATTAATTAAAATGGGGGACAACGTATTCTCGTTTACACAGACCTTAATTCAGCGTTTTTCACCTCCGGTTTTCCGTGATGGATGCCGCTATGTTGATGGGCTGGTGTTGTAGCTGCTAGGATGCTGTGTCTGGTAGCCTGGATTTTCTGATTTAAAGTTGTTGGGTTGTTATGATGGCTACAGATGTACTTGAAGAGCAGATCTGGTAGAATCTAGTAGAGTTACAGTTGATCCTATTTCTTCCTTGGTTCGTGAGAAGTGAAGTTCCGTTTAGAAGATCATGTCCTGAAGGATTGCCTATGTCGTCTCAGTA
>JAGFPH010002566.1:142963-168166 GCA_018207615.1 Philaenus spumarius | reverse complement strand
TTCTTTTTCTTTTTCGGCACGTTTTCTTTCTTCTTCTTTTTCTTTTTTCGCCTCCTCCTTGTCTTTTTTATAACTTTCGAAAAATTCTTTCAACTCTTTGCTAGCCATGTTTATTTTCTTTGTTTATTTGTCGCGGATAAAATCTCTCAATAAAATTTTATTTACTTTTATACCCCTTTAAAATACTATTCAATACCCTAATTTAACCCGATTTACCACGACAAAATGTTATTTTATTTGTTTTATATTACTCCCCCTCTAACTCACGAAATCTTCACGAACCCAGGAAAATTTTTAAACACTCAAGAATAGTCGTAGTATAACACAATGCATAGAAATATTCTTAATCTAACACAACAATGTAAAGCACAAATAATAGTTATGACTGTTCAAGACTAAATTTAACCTCTGGTTACTGCTTCAACCTTTAGTTAAATTTTCGCCTTCCACTTATGGGCGCCAATTATACAACGAGCCCCACGTTGGCTGCTCCAATTATACAACGGAACACCTATTGACGTTGTTCTGCCCCACGTTCGGGAGCCAATTATATAACGAACAATCGCGTGCTGACGTTCTTTTGTTGTATAATAAGTTACAACACCTACTGGAAGCCTTTAGCCAAAATTTTATCTTTAGCTTAGGTGATGCAACTGGGTGTCTGATACCTATTTCTATAAGTATTTCGACTGACTCTAACACTTTAAAATAGCTTCCAGAAATTAATAAGTTTACTAGCTCTGAATTTAATTTATGAGAACTCTTGATTATTTTTGATCTCAGGGAAGTGAGAACAGTGGAACAGCCCTTATAACTTACCTTATTTGTGCTTTGATTATTTCTACAGCTAAACACATTTATTATACTATTTCTAATAAAGGAAATTATCATGAATGGATAACCATAAACAGGTAATTGATTACTCTCAGTATTTCAGTATAAAAATTAATAATTAATTTATTCAAAATTCAAAATCAAAACCTTTTCAAAATTAAACATAAACAACTCGCTTTTCTCACCATCTGCTTGTACATATAACTTCTATCCAATATTAATGTTAAACCTATAATTCTAATTTCTAATAGGCTTGGCAGACAGTCTAATTTTATAATCAATTTAATTTTAAATTATTTGAATTTAACTTATTTACATTTATTATTTAAATTTAGGGAATATCGAATTTACATTTATTTAATTTATGATTTGAATTTAATTTGAAACTAACCTATCTCAACCAGTACTTTAAATATTTTTATTGAATTTACTCAGGCAATTAATTAAAATGGGGGACAACGTATTCTCGTTTACACAGACCTTAATTCAGCGTTTTTCACCTCCGGTTTTCCGTGATGGATGCCGCTATGTTGATGGGCTGGTGTTGTAGCTGCTAGGATGCTGTGTCTGGTAGCCTGGATTTTCTGATTTAAAGTTGTTGGGTTGTTATGATGGCTACAGATGTACTTGAAGAGCAGATCTGGTAGAATCTAGTAGAGTTACAGTTGATCCTATTTCTTCCTTGGTTCGTGAGAAGTGAAGTTCCGTTTAGAAGATCATGTCCTGAAGGATTGCCTATGTCGTCTCAGTAACGCCAAATAGAGTTATTTTTGCATTAACTCATTTGGATAGGCCGTAGAGTTACTCCTGAAGAACTACTTCTGACTTGTAGTTTATATTAAAAGTTATTTAAGTTTAACGAAGAAAAACTATTTGCTGCAGAGTGACGTGAAGTCTACATTCGTAACAATTTGAATCTAGAGTGAGTCTTAGAGCGAGTCCGAGAGAGTCAGCGATTCCGAGAGAGTAAGCCAGTGGATTTTTCGCGTTCAATCCTTTATACACTTCGTGACGTCATTTCTTACATGCCCTTTCTATCATTTTTTCACTAAGCCAATTTTTCTTTTGTACAAACTTTTTTGGTCTTGAAATGTGTCTAAATTCGCCCTGGTTAATTTTATATAATTTTCTTCTTTTCTTTTCCTTCCATTTTCCTGGAAAACACCAATTTCTCTGGTTAATCCGGTTGCTCGTTGACGCCCCTTTCTGTAATCGCGGCTGCATCCCTTCCACTTTGACCATTGAAACTTACTTGTTTTTGATTTCCCGCTGTATCTTTTTTTCCTTTTAAGTTTTCCTTAATTTTCTTTTTGCACATTTTCCAGATTGTTTTTGGCTATCCGTACGTTTTTGAATCGTGTCTGTACTGTGATTTTTACGCGTGCGCGTCACGTTTACACTTTTCCGCGACTTCCGCGACTGTCTTTCGCGTTCAATGTCTTTTTTGTTTGTTTACGCCGATTGTCTTTAACACCTGTACAGTTCTAACACTTTTCACCATTTTTACTTATTTTTTCTCTTCTGGGACTTAGCCTACAATCGCAAAAAAGTTCTTTGGGGGTTTTTTATTTACTACGCGAAAAATATTTAAGTTACTGGTTTCCTAACAATACAATGTTAATCTAACCCTAAATCTCTTTACTTTATTATTTTTTTAAAATTAAAAAATTCAACTTTTATTACTTTAAAAGGCGTGAAAACTCTCACCATTTTATCTTAATTTAATTTTACTTTTTGTTCCCTTTTTTACACAGAACTATTCATTCTCTAATAACTCTTGTGAGTGAAAACCTTTGATTTTAATTATTTCTCCCTTTTTAGGGTGTGTGAAATTTGACACTTAAGCTAACTTTTTTATTTTCAATAATTCGACTTTTTCTTATATAACCTTTTATTTTCGTCTACTTATGTAGATTCCAAAAATATCTGACTTTTTTAGTTTCGAGTTAAATTGAACTTTTCCCTTAACTTTAACCCCTGTTTACTTTGGTAGTGTTACCTTTTATGATTTGAAATTCACACGGCCGTAACTCACGCGTTTAGCGCTACATATTAAACCATGAAAATCACAAATGCATAAAATTCCTGGATTCCTTTATTCCCCTAAAACTCAGCTACTTTCAGGCTAAGTCAGATTTCCTTTCTTGACGTGTCCTAGATCAAGGTTCATCTTGGGAGATAAGCCTTGCTCTGATTTAACTTGTATTTTCGACCTACAATTGACACTCACCGAAGTCCGGCCTTGAAAACATCGAATTTTATAATTTAATATAAAAACCGATTTTTCCCGCCTTACAACGGCTAATATCCGTTGTAATGTATTTCATCAAAACTCAAAACACACGTCTTTTCCAATGAAGTTAGATTTTCATTGTTTTTAGACATTAAACTCTGTGTAGAATACCTGGATTGCATTTAAACTTTGAGATCCACCTTTTCAAAGTAGTATTCGAGGGAAGTGGTAGGTCTATTTTTCTCTTAAAAAGTCATAAGATTTTTGACTAATAGCCCTTAAAATGATACTTCTAGAAATATCGTCACTATTCCACTTAACTATTTTTTTGTTACTTGAAATAGCTTTTATTTGATTATTGGTAAATATTTTTGAAGCGTTTTTAAAAAAAAGTGTGACATCTGTTTTGACACATTTCATTTTTTTTTATTTACATAATGTTTGCTTAAGAACTTTTTTTAGTTTTTGACCTTAACATTCTTTTAATTTTTTTTCACATGGTCTACGATTAGTTTTCTCGTTTATTAAATCATTTTTCAAAGAAGTAACTTCATTTAATAATTAATTTATCAATGGTTTCTTTGTTTATTAAACAATTTGGGCACTCAAAATTATCCTCAGATAAGTTTGAACTATTACCAGAAGAATCGTTAACATTGTCACCTAAATAACATTCGCCAACTGGGATCTCACAAGCTTCAACTATTTTGCATTTTTTTGGACTGAGAGTATTTAAATGTTCTAGAGCACATTTCCTTACTGCTCTCTTTTCAAGCCTATCACCTCGTTTACTACTGGCACAAAAATCAATGTTTACATTACCTAAATTAAGGCTGGGAACTGCACCTTCTCGAAGTACTTTCCTCAAAGGAAGCCCTAGAAGTCTGTTTCTCAAATCGCCTTTGTACGAAGTTTCATCAAAATGATCACTGCACACTCTTGCATATTCAGTGTTTATTTTGTCACTCTGTTTACATTTGTTTACCCATAACGAACAAATAACAGAATCATTTGGAAAACCATGATAAATCACCGAAGTAGTTTTCTTCGAACGGTTTTTACAAGTAGCCACTGAACATATAGGCATTGCTTTAACATTTACCCGAACTGGACAAAGGTCTTTAAACAAATGACAACGGAGAATATATTATGTTATGTCAATATTTATTGTTTAAGCGGGAAGAATTGAGAGGGAAGTTTTGGCGGAAATGCATGAGAAGTAAGGCGAACTGTGCTTACAAGGCGTGTCTTGGTACCAGTGTGACGTCACATAGGAGGGGGGGACAAGAGGAAGGTTGGAACAGTCGGCGAGCGTCAACATCAAAGGAGTGACCCAGCCCTTGTATTCTATAGCCCTGGGATCTGAAGGTCTTTTTTCCCCGTTCTTTTAGTGGTTTCTCCTTATCCCTTGTGTGTTTCTTAAGTATTTCATCCACCATGGAACTCCTGTATCCGTTCTCCACGGCTATGTATTTTATGGTATTCAATTCGTAATGGAAATCTTCCTTAATGAGTGGTATTGATATTAATCTGAGTATAAAACTATTGAAAGCAGCCATTTTTTGCGCAATTGGATGATGAGATTCCTCATGAATCGTGGAAACAGAAGTTGTGGGTTTTCTGAAAATACTGTGGAGTACGTCTGTTCTCCAAAGTCACATTGACGGACATATTATCCTTTTATTAAATCAGTGACTAGGCTACAAACAAAAATGAATTCTAAGCTGTTATCTGTTATTTTATTCAATTAAATGTGATAATAAATGTAAATACATGTGTTCGTTCATCAGTCTAGTCCTAACCTAAGAATTTTTTCCGACTAAATTTATAAATATTGACTTGAAAAAAGTTTTTATCAAAATGAATTATAGCCTATGTTACTCAGGGATAGTGTAGCTTTTTATTAGTAAAACTATTTTTTCAATCGGTTCAGCAGTTCCAGAGATTACACCCCCTACATACAAACAAATTTTACCTCTTTATAATATTAGTATAGATGTACAAACGTAGGCCCACCAATTGTTTTTTTAATACCCGCTGTAAGTCTGGAAACAATACTAAGCATGACAACTGACATTTAAAGGTTCTAAATCATTCATGTCTATTTCAAACTAACAATTTGTGCTTTACAATGATTTTCTTGTATCCAGGAACTATCGGTTACAATCAGCGCAACCGTATCGACACTCTGATGTACAACCTGGTGTACTCGCAAGCTCCGATGGTAAAGTCTCGAACGATCGAGTTGATTAACTTCGACAAACTCCCGGCAGGACAGAATGCGACCGTCGCAGTCATGAGTTATTCGGGATATGATATTGAGGATGCTTTGATTTTAAACAAGGCATCATTAGACAGAGGTAAGATTTCTAACTATTAATGTTTAAAAAAAAATGTAGACTAAAAAATTATCTTTTCTTAGCATTTTGAATCTCAAACGGAACCCTTATAGAATCATTAGTTTTGTTGAGTTGTTTTCCTCCAGAAAAAATAAAGGATTAGTTCATGAAATGTGCAGTGGTACAAGTAAAATATTACTGGTTGTAACAAGGGTTCATAAATTAAGCTACAGCATTGATGGTGGTTCAGTGATATTATTTAATTACTTTAAACTTCTATTCACAACTTTACCTACATATAATATATATATTATATCATCACACTAAATCAAAGTCCAATTACTTATTACTATAATGTAAACATACAAAGATCGAACTCTACATTCTTAATCCTAATCATATCCAACTAATTAAGTCCCAAGACAGAGCACTCTAAGTACCGGAATTATTAAACACGATGATATATAAATTAGTTGGCTGCACCTCCAAATTATCACCTTAATGTAACCGTTTTCAATGATTATATATTCTGTTTGCTCACCTTGTCACCGTGTCCCTTCAAGGCAAAGGTCTGCCAAGAGCAGCCTATCAAGGAGCAGAGCTTCCGCTGCCCCCGTGGTGTCTCCAAAAGACTAACCCCCTTTTTAGGTCAGTCAAGAGTATATATAACCATCCAGGTTACTGCACTTAGAATTTTGCTTGTCTCAGCTATTGCAACACTTTTTTATATCTTTCGCAATAGCTTCTACTTTAGGTTCTCCTCTTGGGACTTATAAGCTTTACATTGCTTCCTAATAATAATAAAGCCAATTCTAATATTAAGCCTTCGCTTATGCAATTATTCCTAACAGCAGGTACTAAAAAAATCTACTGTGCTGTTAAAAATCTACCAGCCACGGACATCCCAGAATCTCAAAAATTATATCACTATGAAATATGGTGTAGCTATGAAGGCTGCTGCATACCAAATGCTAAACTGTATAGGCTATAATTTGAGTGCACTAGCGATGCAAACCAAAAGCTATAATACATAGTTCAGTTGTTATCAAAATATTATAAAAGTTAAATAATTCCATATTATGTTTTCTCTTGATAAACATTTTTTATACTTATTTTCTCTAAGCCTATTTATGAAATAAATAAAACGTACTATTTTGTATTTTATTAACATCACCTTATGGAACAAACTCATTGATAGCTTTCCACTTTTATTGCAATTCTTCGCTATTACTATGGATTCGTGTTCTTTTAATTTAGGTTTCTGTAGTCAGGGCTACTTGTTAACCACAAACAAGGATGACTCTACCTGTACTATTTAAATTTCATAATATAAAGAATCCTTTGGATTTGTTTCGTGTAAAGTAAACCACATTTAGTGTTAAGATTTTATTTGTATAGTCCTGTGAAATGCAGACATTTTTTGAAATAATACGCATAGTTCCCAAACTTTGGTTATGCGTTGTTCCCACAATCTAGACCAACAGGATATGTATAGGCTGGCTCCGTAAGATGTTTTGTCCGTTTCATCTAGTTTTGTAAAACTAGTAAAACAAAGTGAAATACTTTTATGGAAAAAGAATTTTCAAGTATACAGTTCAATTTTGTGATTTATTCTTTACACTCTGTTATAATAATATTTTATTTTTGGGCAAAGCATATACAGTAGAGTCCCGCTATTCCGAACTAATTGGGACCGAACACTGTTCAGTTTGGCGGGGATTCTGAATAGGCAGATTTCATGAATAATATCAACCTATTGACTTGTTAAGGGTCTGCTGTAGTGGGGGCCATCTTGGATTTTTATCCCATAAGAGCAATGTTAAATTTCAAACCATTTATTTCGTTTATTTTACTTTCTCCCCCTATACCATAGTATATGGAGAAAGTATTGTATTCGTCAAAATTTTCGAGTTTGAGTTTTTGGTGGAAATATCCGTTTTGGGTCCCCTGAACCTAAAAAAGTGGTTTTCGGAGTGATGTCTGTGTGTGTGTCTGTATGTGTGTCTGTGTGGATGTTATCAGACCTAGAGCCTAAACCAGTCGTCCGATTTTGATGAAATTTGGTATGGAGGTACTAATCCACGGTATCTCCAGGCGTTTTTTTCATTTTTGTGAATTTTTTATTTTTAAGGGTAATTTTCCCATAAAAACCCTTAAAATAACGGAAAAATCAACTTTTCTCAAAAACGGCTCTAACGATTTTGATTAAAATTTTATAGTTTATTAGAGACCTAAAGTACTATAAACTGTAAAATTTTAATCAAAATCGTTCGAGCCGTTTTTGAGAAAAGTTGGTTTTTCCGTTATTTTAAGGGTTTTTATGGGAAAATTACTCTTAAAAATAAAAAATTAAGTTCCTATAATGAGGGAGAAAGTATGTGTCAGTTTCCTGATACCGTTTATTTTATCATAAAATTGTTTGCAAGAACTCATTTTAAGCACAGTCACAATACGCATCCGTTTTGCAACTTACATTTTTTTAAAATGCTTTTGATTTGTTATGTAATTGACATTTTGTAAGTACAAAGTTTGATTTTTTTCCTAACACAATAAAAAATTAATAATGAAAAATAGTTTGCAAGCCGGATCCGAAATTTTATAAAGAATATTCAGTTTTTTTTTCAACACTCAATTACAAAATATAGACTTATAAAATGGTTTGAAATGAGGCAATGTCAAAGCGTTCAGCTGCAAGAAATTGCACTGTTTAGATAGGGATATAGTGAAGAAGCGCTTGTGTTTCCGGTTGCTTTCTTGTTTACTGGAGCAGAATCTTAAGGCATAAATTAAGTGATGGGACATCTGCTAGAGTGAGTTTTATACAGGGTTGATCTGTTCAGAGGAATTCAAGGAGGAGGTGAACGCTCAAACTGAACTCATATCACACTTAGACGCAGCAAATGCTCCTGACCTCGCCGTAGTGTTGGTTTACACAATCGATTTTGTTCCCTTCCGTTGTGTTAAGATTCTGTTTTCTTCTAAAAACGGAAGGGATAGGTTGTTCGAACTGTCCGTTTTGTGATCCCGCAGTCTGTCCTTTAGTAGCGCATCGTTTTGAAAAAAGATCGAGAAAAAAATAAAATTTGTTCGAGATAACAAAAACGGAGGAGAAAAACGGATGAACGCAACTGGCAGGGTGGAGACAACTATACTAGTGCCTACACTCGATTTCACGTTCACCGTGCAGTATGGAGTGCCCATAAGCCATGTTATCCAAATGGCAGTCTCAGCGATACTAACCGTCCAAAAAACATCAACTCCCACGCGATGCTCGGACAGTTGACGCAGCCCGCATGACAATAAACGTGATGTTCCCAGTAATGGTAGTAGCGTGATTATCTCCCGTAAGACCTGCACTGCTCTGTGAACGTGGAATTGAGTGTACAGTAGTTGTTGTATCTAACCCTTCCTTCTTTCTGAAGGACCCGGTATCACTTTCACCTGATGCTTGTTGCGGTAGATTCCTTCCCGCAAAACGGAAGGAAAACGTGAAGGAAACAAAACCAGCTTTCATTCCAATTTGGTTTCAAGCGTTTTCATCAAGCTTAGGCTCTATGTATTCTCTATACAACTTATTTGTATAACAATAAATGTATATAAATAAAAAAACAGAACACAATTTCTCATAAAAAACTTTTAATACTTCAAACACATTTCGATGACCAGGTCATCATCATCAGTGATGGTTACAAACTTATAACTAATTTGGTAACATGATTCTTAACTATTTATAGGCAGAGTCTTAGTAGGGGGGTCGTCTAAACATGTAACGACCAATGGTAAGAACAGTAACTTAATGACTGTAATGGGGATAGTGACTAAAGGGTAAAAATAACATGAATATATATAATTCTGTGTTCTGTTTTTTATTTATATAGTGTTATTTCTCATAAGTCCAGTTCAAGTTTAAATGTTGTTAATAAATGTATGTTTTTTCACGAACGTCTTTTTAATTTCTCCTGTTTTTATGTTCAAAATAATCGGTATTTTTTCTGAACTCTGTTCACAATAGGCAGATTTTCATGTAAGCGGTGTTTTGAAAAAATTTGTACTTTTATGTAGGCCTAAAGTTGAACTTTTTCTTCTGAACATATTTTGTCTCTTGAGCTAGTACCTTTAAAAATTTTACATCAATAAATTTTTTACTTTCGTATATAAATTCTTTGAACCTTTCTCTAAAAAAAACCTTTGAAACACTTTTGAATTCGGGTATAATTTTTCGAATTTTTGAAAAAATGCTTGGAACACGCACCAAAATGGCTTGGCATTGCAGAAAGTTAGCATTAACAGATCTATTATTACAGAACTATTTCTTGGTATTTACAGGTTATGGAAGATGTTTGGTTTACCGTAATGCTAAATGTACGCTGAAGCAATACGCAAACCAAACATATGATCGCATAATGGGGCCGTTGGTGGATGCAGAGACTAAGAAACCAATATACAAACACGAAGCATTGGATGCAGATGGTATCGCAAGTCCTGGGGAGCTGGTTAGAGAGAGACAGGTGGGTGATTAAATGCATATTATTTTATCATTTCTTTTACCTTCGACCCTACAACTGTAGGACCTCTCAAGTTGAGTGGCCTCAGCTCGCCGCCGTAGTTAATTGAGTAGTCTGTGACAACTCAACTTGTATTGCATATTTCACCCACTAAAAATCATCTAATTACAATAAAACAAAAACCATTGGCAGAGAAATGATTTAAACTTTAATTTTTGTATTTACAAATTTGTTCTAAAACGTATATTTACATATTTAATTATCATTTTAAAATTATAGTTTTCTTAATCAATTGATCACTCGACAGAACTGTTTTGAAAATAATATAAAGATACCTTTGGATTCGTCAAGATTTGAACTTTCTAAAACTGCCTTCCCATCAGTCGTCAGTCTTATCGTTCCAAACGTTTTGAATTTCCCACTTGTCTATTTCCCAGGAATTTTCGAATAAAACCGTTAAAGTAAATGTTGTTTGCTTTACACGAAATGAAAGATTGAACTTTTCTCTACAAATCGATATAAACATATCTATACAAATATATCGAATTGTAAGAGATATATCAAATCCAAAATTTGCTGTTTCATTGGTTGAAACCTGTCCAGTTGCAAGGGTTTACAGACAACTTTATATTTTCAAAACTATAAGAATGACGTCTGATTGGAAGGCAGTTTTAGAAAATTAAAATCTTGACAAATCTAAAGGTATCAATATATTTCTGTCGAGCGATATTGAGCCTAAGAGAAGTGACATATTTGTGTAATTTCCTATTGCTTTCTTGCGGGACATCAATTGATTTAGAAAACTATAATTTTAAAACGATGATTACATATGTAAATATACGTTTTACAACAAATTTGTAAATACTAAAATTAAAGTTTAAATCATTTCCTTTCGTTTGTTTTTATTCCAGTTTTTGTTTTATTGCAATTAGATGATTTTTAGTTGGTGAAATACTCAATACAAGTTGAGATGTCATAAGACTACACAATTTGAAAAGTCTAACCTGACACTTGTAGTGTTAACCAATATTAGCATAAATAGAAAATCATCAAAACAAAATGTAATCGTAATTTAAAACTTTTCAATCACCATAGTTTTGTATAACTAGGCCTAAAGTAATTCAAGATAATAGGCTAGTCTCAATTACATTACTACATCAGTATAGTAAAATTTTCTATTTCAGGTGTTGGTAAATAAATCTATGCCAACAGTCAACACATCTCAGGCCAGTATAAGCACACCACAGACTGCTGCTACGGACTACAGAGAAATACCTGTAATGTACAAGAATCCCGTGTCGAGTTACGTAGAGAAAGTCATGGTATCGTCTAACAACGAAGACGCTTTTCTAATCAAGTTGCTCTTGAGGCAGACGAGACGGCCTGAAATCGGTGACAAGTTCAGTAGTCGGCATGGCCAAAAAGGAGTTGCAGGTAATTAACCAATGGGTTATTAACTACCTAATCAATCAAATTACATTTTTTATTTCTCTGTTAAATTTTACATTTGCGTTAGACAAGCTCAGATAGGTTTAATACCAATAAGAAGTGTAAAAACAGTTAACATTCAAAATAAATTACAAGACAAACAATACACACAATGAGTGTATTTTAAAATGGATCGGTTAGATAGTTCACAAATACTAAGCGCCGAATCGATATATTTGCAATGACGTCGACGAAAGTACATTGTGTATATAAGATATTAAAGTGGACATTTTCAAGTTTAAAAGAATCAGTTATAAGTAATTCGAAGTTGGACATATTAATACACAATTTAAAATATATGTAAAATCTACAGTTTAACAACAGTGAAACATATTTTGGAAATAATGCGAAAGTGACCTAAGAAGTATGCCTGTTGTGAATAGGATATTCAACATGATTATAGTAATGGGCGTGAGTTAATTGTAGAGTGCAATATTTGAATTTTTGGTAGCATCTCTTTAAGCATTTTCTAATTTTGTATCCACCAAGTGAATATGTATTTGCTAGTTTTTATTAAATTACATAAAAGAGCATAAAGAAACAGTGAACATATTGAACTTACCTTGCTGTAATATAATCAACACATGCAAGAGTAATATTATTTTTCAATAGTACAACCAATGAACAGTTGTAAAAGTGTTTAAAGACTGTCACCAACATTAAGGTAATATCCAGCTAATTCTGTTACCTACATCCAAGATTAAAATTAACTTTGAATCAGTAAAAGTGAATAGACTTGTATAAAATCTCATATTAGACCAGTTAGACATAATGTTTTTTGAACATTTGAACTTTGCAACCTAATAGGAATTAATTTAAATAATCCAATTTATAATATAGCTTTAAGTATAGATTTAAAAAATTGCCTATTTAACAGCCAGGGAATTTTTAACCCGAGAGAAAGAGATTTTGCTTGAATAATTTATGTCAGTATTAATTGTATATTAAATATATCCAGAGGAGATAGTATAGACATTGTAAAAGTAATTCCATTTAAAGTTAATTCTCAAAAGAGAAATATTGTACAAAATAAATAACTAAAAACATTGATTAAACATTGAGTTTGTAAAACAAAAGGAGTTAAGTCATTTTTATAATATTACCATTACAAATATAATTTGAAAAAGAAGGAAATTGAAAATAGGAAATGAAAAATTATAGTATATAAATCTTATACTTTACTCTGCGGGCAAAACTGAGTTCAAATGAGTCTACTTCCAAAAATTGTCAAACACGGATATTACTGAAATAAAGAATTATCTCAATATAAAAGCAAATAAAACCGACTCTACTCAAACTTAATACAAGACAAATTCCCCAATGTTGGCAAGAAGTGTGCCATCGTCTTATTTTGTCTCGTGGGTGCTTTCGGTCAGATCGGTTGTTACGGCTTGACGCTTACACTGGTGGGTTCGTCCAGAAATCCCTGTATGGAATCATTTTCCTTTATTTAAGGGTCTGCTGTAGTGGGCCATCTCAGATTTTTATCCCGTAAGAGCAATGTGAAATTTAAAACCATTTACTTCGTTTGTTTTTTATCATAAAATTGTTTGTCTCATTTCAACCACAGTCACAATACGCATCCGTTTTGCGTTTCACATTATTTTAATACCCGTTCATTATTCACGTAATTCCCATTTTTTAAGTACCAAATTTGAACTTTTATCCTCACACAATAAAAAATGTATAATTAAAAGTAAATCGCAAGCCGGATCCGCAATTTTATAAAGAATATTCAGTTTTATTTTTTACAGCACTCAATTGCAAAAGATGGATTTATAAAATGGTTTGAAATAGGCAATGTCAAAGCGCTCAGCAGCAAGAAGTTGCACTGTTTAGATACGGCTATAGAGTGATGCGCTAGAGTCGCCGGTTGCTTTCTCTTTTACTGGAGCAAACCCTTAAGACCTTCGTCCCCACCCAGTTTTACTTGATTGTTGGTCTACATTCTGTGCGACATATAATGTAATCGTTGCACCATACTAATATAATTACCTTGGTGCTTAGGTGGTCTGAAATATTTTACTGAAGATTGTAATTTTGTTTCAGGTCTAATAGTTGATCAAGAGGACATGCCCTTCAACGATTATGGAATTTGTCCCGACATGATCATGAATCCCCACGGTTTTCCATCTCGTATGACGGTGGGAAAGTTGATAGAGCTCCTGGCTGGCAAAGCTGGTCTGTTGGAGGGGAAATTTCACTATGGAACAGGTATACTTCTAGGTCTCTTGACATATTGTTGAACCCTTAAACTGTTCACTCTAACTGTTTGCAATGCCAAGCATATTTTCAAAAATTCGCCAAATATAGTAATTATACCCTAATCCAAAAGTGTTCCATAGCTTTTTTGTAGAGGAAGGTTCAAAGAATTCATAAATACCAGTAAAAAATTGATTGATGTAAAATTTACAAAGTTATTAGCTCAAGAAATATAAAATGTTCAGTAACAAAAGGAAAAATCAACTTTAGGCCTACATAAAAAGTAGTAAACATTTTTTGTAATTTTTTTCAAAATTTACAAAAGTTTTGTAATTCAGTTCTAAGTAGAACTGTATAAAAATACATATTAACTAGCTGCCCGATCCAGCTTTTGCATGGGCAGACAAATCAAAGTTAAAAGTATATTAACAAAAAAAAATATATCAATAAATATATTATTCTATGTATTTCTTATGGGGATTTTTAGTGACTTTGGTGCCCCCCCAAACCTCCCTAAAATTACAAATTTTTTGAAAACCTTCCTTAACAACCACCTAGGGCCCTAGAGGAAGCTACATACCAAATTTCGTTCCAATCCATTTGGTGTTTTTTTTTTTTTAGTAACTTTAATCCCCCAAACTCCTCCTTAAATTTCAAATGTTTTGAAAACCTTTCTTAGCGAGCACCTAGGGCCCTAGAAGAAGCTATATACCAAATTTCATTCTAGTCCGTTCGGTGGAATTTTTAGTAACTTTGACCCCCCAAACCCCCTCTAAAATTTCAATTTTTTTTAAAACCTTTCTTAGCGAGCACCTAGGGCCCTAGAGGAAGCTACATACCAAATTTCATTCTAATCCGTTGAGTAGTTTTTGAGAAATCGTGATGAGTCAGTGAGTGGTATTTGGCTTATATATATATATAGATTTCAAATTTTATTTTTTGAAAACACCATTTATGTTCTTTACTACAAGACTGTTAACAAAACTAGGTCTAATTTGAATAGTAATTTAGAATAATATGCTTTGCCCAAAAATAAAATCTTATTTTAACAAAGTGTAGAAAATAAATCATAGAATTGATCTGTGTACTTGTAAATTCATATTTTGTAAAAGTATTTCATTTAGTTTTACTTGATATCAACACATGCAAAGCGTGAAAACGACAAGATTTAAATTTCCCACTTGCCTGTATTTCCCAGGACTGTACGAATAAAACCGTTACAGTAAATGTGGTTTGCTTTACACGAAACGAAATATTGAACTTTTCTCTACAAATCGATATAAACATATCTATACAAATATATTGGATTGTAAGAGATACATCTAATCCAAAATGTACTGTTTCATTGGTCGAAAACTGTCCAATTGCAAAGATTTACAAAAACCTTTAAATTTTCAAAACTATAAGAGTGGCGTCTGATTGAAAGGCAGTTTTAGAAAGTTCAAATCTTGACGAATCCAAAGGTATATTTATGTTATTGTCAAAATATTTCTGTCGAGCGATATTGAGCCTTTGAGAAGTGACGTATTTGTGTAATTTCCTATTGCTTTCTGGCGCGGCATCAATTTAAACAACTATAATTTTAAAACGATGATTACATATGTAAATATACGTTTTAGAAAAAATTTGTAAATACAGTAGAGTCCCGGTTATTCGCCATTCGGTTATCCGCCATTCCGTGTTATCCGCCACACCAGCGGCACTTATTTAATTTAATTGTAGGCGTCAGTGATTGTAGCGGTACGTGTCTGCGATAACTTGCAAGCGTCAGTGAGCGTACGTGACTGCGATAGCTTGCGGGTGTTAATGTACGTGCTCTGTGTCTGACTGTACCATGAGAATTCCCCCTCTACCACTGGCCCGACCCGCTTACTGTCAGCTCGTACAAACTCGTTTTGTAAACAACTGTGTCTCTCTAAGTGTTTAGTGCGTGCAGTGAGGTTATTCGTTAACATTAAGTTTTTGAGTATGATATGGTGAAAGTACCGTACAGTAGTTTATGTTGTGTTATTTAATCTTGATCTGAATTTTCTGTTTGTACAGATAATTCTGCATTAAATTTATTCGAACTGTAATTAGTTTCGGGACTTTTTATGTACAGTATTATATTGTGCCTTTACTGTATTTATCCTAACAATCTTGTCATTCAATTTCGTAACTTCATTGAAAATAACTATTCCATTATTTTTCTTTTCTATTACATAGTATTACTGCAAAATATCGTATTTACTCATTAAATTTACAATAAAAAGTATTAATGGTGTAAAACGTCTATTATTTGTTCAACCCTCCCTATTATCCGCCATTTTAGCTTATCCGCCCTTCCACCGGCCCGTTTATGGCGGATAACCGGGACTCTACTGTACAAAAATTAAAGTTTAAATCATTTCCTTCCCAACGGTTGTTGTTTTATTGCGATTAGATGATTTTTAGTGGGTGAAATATTCGATACAAGTTCAGTTGTCACATGACTATTCAAATTGAACAGTCTAACGCTGAGAAGTCTCAAGCTGTAGGGTTAAACAAGCGGTGATGCAAGAAACATTAGAATTGTACAGACAATAAACAAGCCCATTTATAAAATGATAACCGGCTGCATTTCAAATGTTAACAAATTTTATATCAATAAAAAATACATTTTCATGTTTGGTTTGCATATTTCAGTCCAGGCATTTTTAAACCGAAATTATTTTCATCGCCTTGACAAGTCTTGTTTATAAAGTACTTAATGTATTTCTTGTCCCTTCGACTGTGTCGGTCACAAACTGTTATTTAATAAACTGGAAATGTAGGGTATCAAAGGCCACTCATTATCATGCATTCTTTGAAAGGTTGCAGGAGAGCTTTCTGCCAAGGCTCGAGTCAACTATGATGGCATCCCAGGTATGGTTTCGGTTGTAATTGATGTTTTTATGTGAAAGTTGCTCGGCTTACAAAAAAAAAAAAATAATAAAAATTGATTTTAACTTAATTATTTAAGAGACTTTACTTTAATTTTCTATCTCAGGTTGTGAGTGCTGCGACCTGATTCTAGAATTGTGAAGAGGATTGGATTAGGCCAAACAACGTAAACAATTTATAAATGTCTTACCTTTGACATTTATTAATGTAATATGTACAGCAAAGAAACAAATTAGACATAAATAGATACAATACAAATTATATACAAATTTCTAAGAGATCATGTGACCTTAAATAATAGAAATTTTAAGTGCACTTTACGCACCATGGATTTTCTTATTTAAAAAACACTGTCGATCTATAAACCCACTTGATTGCAACACTTAAAGATCATATTTCGTTGTGTTATTGCCGAGATGAGATGTCGGCGAATATAGTGATCAATCTCCTGGCTTCCATCATGGTGAAATCTATCCAAATGCATTTCGTCACACCAAGGATGAATCTGCGGTTATCTGCATCAATGTTTAACCTGGAGTCTTTCTATATGGTTTAAAACATGATAAAGTAAAATATTTGACGACTTGTGAAATATTTCAAACAAATTATACAAAACAATTAAAATATGACTCGACTGTAAGTCAGCTCTTATCAGAATGAAGAAGACGGAAATTTCCACTTTAGCATGGTTTTCTCAAAGCGGAACATGATGCATTGATCTTATTCGCCACTGTTTGGTTTATGGAAATAAGTTCAAAATTTCTTGTGATTACTCGATTCTATGATCGATGATAAAATGATTCAATAATACTTCAATCTGTACTTGGATTGATTTGAATTGTCTGGTTACATCTCAGATTATCTTTCTTAAACGCTTTAGTCATTGATGTAATTCACACACGCACTTTGGGTTTGTTTGGGTTTTATTTCATACCTTATTAATCCATGTCCTTTACATGAAATACCTCTAGTTATTAAGTTCTCTTTTGAAAACATTTGAAATGTAAATTAAATTCAAACTAGGGGCTCTGCCCCTGGACGCTCCGCGTCCCAACCCCGGCTCGGCCTTCGGCCTCAGATGGCTGCTTCGCTTCGCTCGCAGGTGGAAAATTCGATAAAGAATCTCGTTAATCTTTTGCTCGTTTGTACATAGGTGACCGAGCATAAATTAGCTGTTTTATTTGGCAGCTGACTCGAACTCATTAAACATTATCTCCATAAGATTAACATGGGAAATTTGAAGGATTGTGTTACCGGAGCTCCTTCTCGGGTGAATAGCGGCTGAACGGATGATAATATATAAGACTCGACATATCTGTGAATGATTATGTTCAGTTTTTGATCCAAATTAGCTGTTTTATATATAATAGGTTTGTAACAACCAATGTTTGAATTGAATTAAAATATAGTTAGCATTTTTCGTTGATTTTTGTTTGTGTTTGTTTTTAGTTTGTCAATGTAACCTCAAAAAGGTAATACTACATTTGATACTGATTTAATCCAAATCAGTTGTTGATCAAAATCAGCTGTTTTAAGCTTTTCATACGAACAGCTGTTTTTGTGTCCCTGATAAAATCTATAGAAATCTTTCTTCCATAAGATTAACATTGAAACTTTGAGGGCCACTGGGGCGTAGCTCTAATGTCCTAGGACTTCGGTAAATGGCCTAAAACCTTCTCAGGGTTAACCTGTGTTACTATGCAAAATTTCAAAGCAATCGGATGGACGGTATACGAACTCAAAGTGGACAAAGAACCAAAAAAAACCCCCCATAAGGAATACACAGCAGAAATTTGCATTTGATTATAACGTTTGTAAGGCGAAAGATACATGATTTGTAATACTTGATGGCAAATCTGGGCGTGCATACCTTTAATTTAAGACCTCAATTATGAAAATCGGTCGGGTAGAAGAGCCGAACGGACTCGGAAAAGAAAAACAGAATTTTTTTAATATATAAGATAAAAAATGCTCTCTTGAAATGAAGTTGACTTATGGCCCTATTCTATGTTATTATTATACTTTGGGAAGTTGAAGATGTTACATATGTCTTTTGAATTTGGTTAATTTTGGCTTAAATTGATTTCAGTTTGGATGTAAAACATATTCCTGATTTAATTCTATGTACCAAGAGATGAAAAATGTGCAATTCTTTTGAGATGTTGGGAAAGTGATGAATAGGAATAACATAGTTTCTATGAACTGTTTTTAGCATTTGGAGGATCAAAAGTATCTGACGTGTGTGATGAACTAGTCAAACATGGCTTCAACTACCAAGGAAAGGACTTCTTTTATTCTGGAATCACAGGAGAACCTTTACAAGCCTATATCTATTCTGGACCGGTAAAGTAACTTTATTTTATTTTCTACCAAATCTATTGTTATTATTACAGTAATCCCTTGCTATTCGCGGGGGATAGGTTCCGACAAATTGCAGCGAATAGCGAAAACTAAATCTTTATAGGTAACGGGGGGTTATGTTCTTGACATACAGACAATAAAACATTATGTACTAATACCTATAATTTATTTATTTACACAATATATAGTCAGTCGTCGTTATATGCTGTCCGGCTTTACGCGATTTCGCTTTTAGGCGGTAAAAAAAGTCCTTGAAAGGTTTAGTATTTGAACTGAGTTGTTTGGAGTGTAGACTACAGTTGATAATTTTATAAGTTATTGGAGCGTTGTTTGTCATCTCGCTCTCCCCTCAAGGTCAGTGCTCTCATAATGGTTTCTTTACTCATCCCTTGCTCGTTCACTGTCTGGGTTTGTCTATTTTTAGAACTTAGTCATGCCAAGGCATCAAACCATCGTTCGCCGTCAGTAGTGAAAATATTGGTTACGAGTGATAAAACGTAGTAAAAACTTTCAAAATATTTTACTGTAATTTTAATTAATTCTTTAAAATTAATTTGACTTGCTGTACACTAAATTGATGTCTCCAACTAAATCACAGTATGCCGTTGACCTTCATTTGCACAAGTCCACTTGTATTCACGCAGAGGTGTATTGTAGGGAAATCCCATCTTGTAAGTTTTGTTGTATTTGCGAGTGTTTCACCGACGTGGTATTTATACAATGTTATTAAATTCGAACAATAATAAGTACAGTGCTACGCTATAACAATTTACGAATTTTGCATGTACTTTATTGCTATTTGTACAGTATTTTTTCTTTTTTAGCGACCGCGATAATCAAAACCGCGAATACCAAGTTCTCAAATGACGAGGGATTAGTGTATTATTATTATTGATTTATTGAACTTGCTAAATCTTGATTTTCATAAAGAAAATTCTAATCTTTATCTCATATCTTTTAATGTTCTGCTTGCAATTTTTAATCTTTCTCTTTTTAATTTGTTTTCCTTACTGTAGCATCTTAGAACACTGGTTCTTTAGTAATCAGTTTTCATAAAACGTCTTAGACTGAGAGTCCATGAAAATACATATGATTTGATAAAGATACAAACTCTGTAACATACATGGCCAATGCAGACGAGAAAATAACTTGGTTAAAGTAAAAGATACAGTAAGCATCATATATGCATATAAAAAATATAAGCAGCAATAATTTTCATATATCTACTTATATAAAGCTAGACGGTAACACTGATTCACTGACATTAATTATTAGGCACTTCCCGTAATCGTACCCCCCTCGACCTCATACTTGAATTAAAGCTCTCGACGAAAAACCTTTGGGAAAATTGCCATAATATAACATTTTTTAATTTTGGAAGAACCTTTTGGGCGGGAAAGATTTTTTAGATTTTTCAATTTCTTCATTTTTCCTTTTTGAGCGCATTTAGTAAGAACACGGTAAGAGATAGCAAAAAATGTTAAATACAAAAGTTGTAGAAAATTTAATTTCAAAGAAGAGATTTTCCATCAGATTCAAGATCCAATCATCCATTTAGCCACTATTCATCCGAGAAGGAAGGCTCCGCCCAAAGTCTTTAAAACTAGACAATTTCACCGATTCACTGACATTAATTATTAGGCACTTCCTGTAACCGTACCCCCCTCGACCTCATACTTGAATCATCGACCTCATACTTGAATCAAAGCTCTCGACGAGAAACTTTTGGGAAAATTGCCAGAATTTAATATTTTTTAATTTTGGAAGCACCTTTTGGGCGGGAAAGATTTTTTTTATTTTTTCAATTTCTTCATTTTTCCACTTTGAGCGCATTTAGTAAGAAAATGGTAAGAGATAGCAAAAAATGTTAAATACAAAAGTTGTAGAAAATTAAATTTCAAAGCAGAGATTTTCCGTCAGATTCAAGATCCAATCATCCATTTAGCCGCTATTAACCCGAGAAGGAGCTCCGACATACAATCCTTCAAATTTCCCATGTTAATCTTATCGAGATAATGTTTAATGAGCTTTAGTCAGCTGCCAAATAAAACAGCTCATTTGTGCTCGGTCAACTATGTACAAACGAGCCAAAGATTAACGAGATTCTTTAGCGAATTTTCCAACTGCGAGCGAAGCGAAGCAGCCATCTGAGGCCGAAGGCCGAGGCGGGGTTGGGACGCGAAGCGTCCAGGGGCAGAGCCCCTAGTATATATATAAAAACAGATGCAAAGGAAAATAAATAATGTAAACAAAGTAAATAATAACAGTCTTGTTATTATCGGATGTGGATGACTGGTTTCAGTCTCTTAATCAGACCATTCTCAAATCTTGCACTATATAAAAGTTCCGTTCAGCTGAACATCGTTAAAAACATTTCACACAACACTTATACACAAAAATCATTTAAAAAATTGTTTTTAAAGAAAGAAAAGTCATTTCGTCATTTATATGTGAATCCGGCCATCCACAAATAAAGGAATAGGAATTGACGTTTTCAAAAGGTGCGTACCTAAATTATTAGAAAACATATGTATACATTAAATCTGATCTTACGACTAATTGAAAAAATATTGAGAGAGCATATTAAGTTTATATATATATACTAGCTGACCCGTACGGCGTTGCCCGTGGTGGTTGGTATTTTCAGTCTTTTTAACGTAATTGTATTCTTTTTAAGTGTTCAGTCAGTGAGTGGTATTTGGCTTTTATATATATAGATCTTAAATAATAAAAGCACTATTGTCATAATAATAATAAAAGATCTGAAATTATGATTTTAGTAACTTTGATCCCCCTAAACTCGTCCTAAAATTTCGAAATTTTTTATACCCTTTGCTTAGTGAGCACCTATGGCCCTAGAGGAAGCTACATACCAAATTTCATTCAAATCCGTTTGGTAGTTTTGAAGAAATCGTGATTTAATAACTTTGATCCCCCAAACCCACCCTAAAATTTCGAATTTTTTCAAACCCTTTCTTAGTAAGCACCTATGGCCCTAGAGGAAGCTACATACCAAATTTAATTTCAGTCCGTTCAGTAGTTTTTGAGAAATCGTGATGAGTGAATGAGTGAGTGGTATTTCGCTTTTATATATATAGATTGCACAGTACTTTACCATGAATGTTCACTATTGGCCAATAAAACACTATCCTCACTTTCTAAGACAGTAAATTGTAGTTGATAATCACAAGTTGTTGCATCGGATGCCTTCCTGTATAGCTGTGGATGATTTCAGCCTCCTCGTGTTGGCCATTTCAATCGTGTTTCAATGCAAAGTCATTGTATCTTGTTGATACTGTAGTTTATAATGGTAGAACATTGATTCTATAACTCACAAAATCAGTCTTAATGCATTACTACCGCTTTAAACACATTATTTGCAACTCGTGCAATAATTTTAGATAAACTCTCAGAGTCTGATACGTCTGAAGACTACCAATGGACTGTCTTGTGCGGACGGATATGTTTAACTCGCTAAGTTATAGCCAGGAAACAACCTACATGTTATTCGTCACTTTAACTGAGTTCATAAATAAATCACTTGTAGTTCATTGATTACTGATCTCTATGGAATAACTTGTCACAGAGGACTTACTGGTTTTCCAGTCACCGTTTGAAATGGCACTGATTTAGTTTTCTTTTTTTTACAAAATTTATTAATTCTGCTTTGAATTACATTTGACAAAAAATAAGCCCAACAAACAATACATAATCTACCATTGATCAATAAAATACAAACATAAAATTACCTTCTAACTATACTATTTAAAAAAGTGATCAAATATACATAACATCTTAATCAATAAATAACTATAAACAAATATGCTGCCTCAATAACAGAAATTGCAACAAAAACTTTAGAAAAGAAAAAAAAGGACAAAAGGATTTAATATAAAAACATTGTTTGTCAAACTATAATCAATTATATTGGCAGAATTAATTAGGTACCCCTTAGGAAAAGCCTGATTTGGGGTTACCATCCAGAAATGAAGAACCAGTGGCAGAAGCAGAAAATAAGTACTGTACTTGATACTCAAAATTAGTTGAAATAGAAACAGAAAAAAATAACTGTTATGTAATTCTGTGCCCAAGTTCAATTTAGACATATTGGTTTTTTTTAGATTTCACTATAGTAGTTTTTCAACATTTTCCTGAGCAACTATCCATTTTGAAATCGCTTTAACGAATTTATTTGATGAATTTAAGTTTATCACTTCAGGCGGCAAATTATTCGAAAGTTTCGGTGCCATGTAGGCGAAAGATCTTTTAAACGTCTCCATGTACGGCCTCGGCTGTTCAAAACTATTGGGGTGTCTTAGGTTTTTCTTATTTTCTCTATATATTATCTTTTTATCACCGCCTCTCAGGAAAAAAAACCTGAAAACTTTGAAAATATACAAATGCCTCAGAGGGAAAATTTTTAACTGTTTGAATAACGGAAATGAAGGTTCAATTCTTGGTTTTTTTAACAAAGTACAAACAATTTTTTTTTTAATAATGAGTAGAGGCTTGATTGAATTTAAATAAGTCCCTCCCTAGCAAGTTATTCCGTATTCAAGTCTAGAATTAATTAGGCTGAAATAAATTTTTTTTTAAACGGATATTGGGCACAAGTATCTTAACATATATATAATTTCCTTAGAGCTACTAACATTCCTGAGTTTAAATGTTTTATGTGAACCTTCCAAGAACAATCAGCATCAAAGAAAACTCCTAGATATTTAATACTACATACCTGTTCAATTTTGATACAAAAAGTACAGTCTTGCGATGATTGAATAATACATTTACTTATTGTACCTTAGCTCTTACTCAGTATTTGATCCTACTGACTACCTAAGGCTCTCAGTACCCACTTTAATAGGACTTATGGTCCTGTTCTATTGAAAAACGTATTTTGATGAATTAAAGATGTTCCACTTTATGAAATCGTGTAGATTTTTCGAAGCAAAATAACCTACTAATTGAGCAGTTTCCGTAACAAATGTTTAACTTTGCAGGTGTACTATCAGAAACTGAAACACATGGTTCAAGATAAGATGCATGCAAGGTCACGAGGCCCTCGAGCTGTACTGACCAGACAGCCTACGGAAGGAAGAAGTAGAGAAGGTGGTCTACGTCTCGGAGAGATGGAAAGAGATTGTCTTATCAGTTACGGAGCGAGGTAAGTCCCAGCAATGTCCAGTGAGTCGATGGCTTTAGCTAAACTAAGGTGAACAGTATTTATGTTAGAAACAAAAAGTACTCTACACCCAAATAAACAAGTTTACAATTTATTACTATTCAGAGTGTATTTTTTAAATGGAGAACCTTTCCTTGTTTTTTTTTTATAAGTTAAAAATATGTAGTTAAAATATTTGTAAAATGCTGCCATATTCCAATATCACCATACTTTTGAATTTCTTAGGGAACACTCTGTATTTGATGATGATTCTGGATTTTACAAGTTATTTAATTGCTTTTTGTTCTTGTTGTTTTATTGATACGACTAACCTTTCAAAAGTTAGAGAGCTATAAAGTTTTAAAAACACCCTAACTGAGTGCAAGATATTTTTCTATGGGAACGTTTTACAGCGATGAAAATGCTCTTAACGCTAATAAAACATTGTTCAAACAAACAAATAACTTTAATAAATAACAACCAGCTAGCCTGCAAAGAAAATGGTAAACTTGAACCCGAGTTTTTTTTTTTATATTCAGTGTACTAATTTTGTATTGCAGTCAAAAACTTGGATAGTTCGAAGTTGAAGGGACCAGGGAAGAAATTCGAACTATCCAAAAATTCGAATTACATATTTTCACTCAAAAAGAAGAGGTAAAATACATGTACAGTACTGTACCGTAAAAAAAAATTAATTCCGCAATCAAAGACTTAACACACAAATTTTATTTTACAATATACAGTACAGTAGAGTCCAGCTATTCCGAACACCGTTATTCCAAAAATCCGCCTATTCCAAACAGTTTAGAAAAACTAAAACCAGGAGAAATTAAAAAGACGTTCGTGAAAATAAGTACATCTATTTTTATACAAATAAGTTAAATAGAGACATACATAGAGCCTAAACTTGATGAAAACGTCTGAAACCAAATTGGAATGAAAGCTGGTTTTGTTTCCTTCACGTTTTCCATCCCTGTTGCGGGAAAGAAGCTACTGCAACAAGTATCCGGTGAAAAGAATACCGGGTCCGTCAGAAAGAAGGAAGGATTAGATACAACAGCTAGGCACTAGTAGTGTGGTTGCCACCTGCCAGTTGCGTTCATCCATTTTTCTCCTCCGTTTTTTTTAAGCTAATTTTATTTTTTTCAAGACGATGCGGTACTAACAGACAGACTGCCG
>JAGFPH010002566.1:128242-142499 GCA_018207615.1 Philaenus spumarius | reverse complement strand
AAAAATTATTTAAATTGAATTGATACCTACCTCAAAAGTCTTAGAATTGAAAGGAGAATATTCACTGAAAAAGGGTTTCTCCCATCTTTAACCGTTAAAATCGTCATTTAAGCATTTCCAGGTTTTCAGAACCGCTATAGCAGAAAAGCTATCAAACGAAACGTCATGAATTTTTCACACAAGAAAGACAAAAGTCCATATTGTCACTTACTTTTTTCTCCAAAAAGATATCTCTGATAGTTTCCGAGATATAAGCCAGCGAAAACTGGTGTTTTTCGCAATTTAGAAAACACCGAATTTGAATTTTCATGGCTGTTATTATATTAAACGAAGCAGGATGGTGAGTAGAATTAATACATAGCAAAATTTTTCAAAAATATTAATTACACTGGGAGTTTTAGGATTTTAAGTAAAACTGTTACTCAATCAATATAAGCATTTTTTTGCCTTGTTATGGGTATCAAAATATTCATTATTTTATAGAGAATAAAGATGAGTTTGTAGTTTTTCAATAACACTGATATTATTCGGAGTTATTCAGCTTTTTGTGAATTCCAACATGGTTTTTCCTAAATAAACGCGTTGGTACATCTTTATAACGTCACTAGGACGTAGCGTCAACATACGTTCAGTCCCTTCGTTGACGCTATAACCAAGTTCAACTGTATTTTCATTTTACTAAACATTTTCTCGCACTAATTTCCCAGGTAACATGTTGGTTTTTGTAGAGTAATTATTTGCCGCATAACTTACTGTTAGTGAACAGGCGAAATCATGCTTTCGAAAAAATGTCTTTTTCACTCAAGTTTCAGTTTGAACTAAATATGAAACACAGTGAAAACACTTCCTTTCAGCGTTGCCACTCTGCAGCTTAGTTTCTGCCCAACTCGGTAAAATCAACAATTTAAAAAATCTTCTTGTCGCCCTGGTATCACTCAGCTAAATGATGACATTTAATGCCCCATTCCAATTTACAGTTGTGTATTTATTATACAAAATTTAGTTTGAGTTATGTAAAATTTGAAACACTGCACCAAGTTTCTTAAGATATACACATTAGTGTGCTAAATAAACCACGTGTTTGTAGATCATAAAAGTGAAAAGCAAAGTGAAATTATTTTGGAATGGTGTTGCGGAACAAAAGTTTGCTCGTGTATCAATGTTTCAAATTGCTGAAGTTTTTCAAAGGGTTAAAAATTACAGAATTTATGAATTCAACATTTTTAATGATAACAAAACATACACACTCTGACAATATCACAAGTATTTACAATTAGTCGCAGTAGTTTTTCAAAGTCAGTCGGGGAGCGATGTTCATTGACTGTAATTCTTGAAAAAGCAGTTTACACGCATACGGGATCCTGATTGTAGAGACTGAAGCACTGCTGTGACACGCATGGCACCTGTGAGAAATTCATTACATTACTACGAGGGTGAATCAAATTATAAACGGGACTGATTATTGGAACAAAGTTATTGGAACAAAGTTATTGGAAAGTTCCTTATCGCGGGTTGCGGTAGGGGTTAACAAATAGAAAATGAAATGCGTAACGAAAAAAAGTGTTATTAATTGGTTGCTATGGCAATGGCAAATATAAAATACGAATAACAATAAAGCGTTACAAATTGGTTGCTATGGTAATGAAAGTAAATAAGTTCAAGAATCATGTGTTTTGGTTCATCAATTTGAATCAAGAGATGATCATTCCGTCCGGAGGAGTGCAGATATCATCGTCAAGCGCTGAAATACATTCAATAAACATAAAATGTTCGTTCGTCAGTCTAGTCCTAACCTAAAATTATAGTGTGTGTATTTAATTTATTTTACCTGCCTTAACGGCAACATACATACAATAATTTTAGGTTAGGCCTAGAAAGTATATTTAAGTCTAGGCCTGAACTAAAATTCTTGTGTGTATCTTGCCGTTAAGACAGGTGAAATAAATTAAACGCACACAAAAATTTTAGGTTAGGCCTAGAGACTAATGAAAGAACATGTATTTTTATTGAATGTATTTACAATGAATGAACATTTAACTGTGTTTAAGCTTCTTAGCATGTTAGCTTTGTTGTTATAATTAATTCTACACCTTTATTATAATAACATTAAACGTATGGAAACAGTAAATATCTGTATAAAAAACAATCTAATAATAAACGGTAATTGAAACATTGAAATGATGTATGTATGTTTGCCGTTAAGGCTGTTAAAAGAATTGGAGAAAAGGCATGATGAGCTTCGTTCCTGACGGAGAGGTCCCACGACCGCACACATTTACTTTTTTATTTCAAAAATTCTTGTTCTATTATATAAAATATAAAAAAACAAATTATTTTTCTATGTAATCCCCTGGCTTAGAGATGCATTTTCCAAAACGGGTTACGAGATTTTTAACCCCTTCATTGTAGAAATTAACAGGGCACTCACGTAGCCATTGGAAAACAAACTCTTCCACCGCGTCGTCATATAGAGAAACCTTCATGAAACCCAAGGTCGATCGGCCTCTATGAGATACCAAACCAACTTAAAGTTGCTTTCGGTTGGCTCTGATATTCACGACCCTTTCTCTGTCTTCAGAGTACTCTTTGTCCGGCAAGGACACGTGTCCTCGACAACGAATTGCCCCCGAACTGGCCTTCAAACCTCCGTAAATTTCGGTTGGCACTACGACTTCGTTAGCTAAACATATTCTCTAATCGAAATTCTAAAAATGATAGAAATCAGTTAATAAACTAAAAAATATGTGACAAGTGCATGTAATGGCTGGTGCGCTAAGTAGAACAGCCAATGAGATTCGAGAAACCATCTTGAATACAGAATAACCGCCAAGAACAAATCACAGTGTTGAATTCATAAATAAAAAGTTTCTAACAGATGTGAGGTTTCTTTATGAGTTGGCTTGTAATAGACAAGTTACTGGTAAACTTACAGTTTGTTATTACTGCATGGCATTGAAAAAAGATCGAGAAAAATGATGAACGCAACCGGCCGGTGGCAACAACACTACTAGTGCCTAGCTGTTGTATCTAATCCTTCCTTCTTTCTGAAGGACCCGGTAACCGTTTCACCGGATGCTTGTTGCGGTGGCTTCCTTCCCGTAAAACGGATGGAAAACGTGAAGGAAACAAAACCGGAAAATTCCAACAGGCCCGTTGGGATTAGTGTGTCGTCAATTTCAGTTAACCAAATCGCAACGCAAAGGAAGGGGAAAACGGACGGTGTAAACCAACACATAAGTGGGTGTAAATTAGTTATTTTTTGTGTTTAGCAGTGATTAAAAACGATTCTACAGAATTGTATAAATGGAGCCGATATGTACTGTAAGTAACCGGCTTTCATTCCAATCCAATTTGGTTTCAGGCGTTTTCTTCAAGCTTAGGCTCTATGCATGTTTGGAATAGGCGGATTTTTGGAATAGCGGATTTTTGGAATAGGCGGATTTTTGGAATAGCGGATTTTTGGAATAGCGGGACTCTACTGTAGGTGTTGATTTATATTCCCAAAACGTCATGTGTAGTTTTTAATACACAAGGGAAGGAGTCTAAAGCCTTACATATTCTTAAAACATAAAATATATATTTTATTTTGTATACGCAAATTGACAAACTAGCTGAACATACAAAAACTAAGTTCATTACTTTATTACTCTTCAGATACCATTATAAACAAATAATTAAATCTATTGTTTCATAACTTAATATGGTTTTGAGGTTACGATCAATCCTTTACATTTATTTAACAGAAATTATTATTATTTTGTAAATACAAGGGTTGTTCAATAAGTCCTTAGAAAATCCGGATCACCAAAAATCGTTTGTGTGATTCGAAAGCATCACTAATCAGTAGTCAGCTGTTAAACTTTTAGGTTTACAGAACATGTGGTTTCATTGTTGTCGTCGATTGAAGCGGAGGACTTTTGTTTCTTTAAAAAAACTAGGAAAAAAATGAGTTTCGAGCGGTGATAAAACATTTATATTTGAAAGGCTAACGCCGAAATTATTCAAAGCCGAGTTGGATGAAGTTCACGGCACATCTGCCCCTGCGTTTGCCACTGTTTACAACTGGGTAAATAAATTTAAACGTGACCACACGTCAACAAAAGATGAACAAATTTTGGGACGTCCAGTAGAGGTGACTGCACCTGAAATATCTATAAAATCAACGAATGGTGTTAAGTGATTTAAAGTGCACAAGATAGTTGGGGCCACTGTGATGTGGCAGGTCTATAGTTATAAATAAGATTACATACTCCTAGTTGGATTTCAGAGTTTATTGGCTTTGCATTGCAATGTGCGGATTTGCTGAGCTGTCGTGAGGACGGTGAACCCAAGGGACATTTGGTAGACAGGGCAGTCTGGGTATAAATGTCGGACCGGTAACTCGTGTAGAGCTGTTTAGTTATAATTCTTACTTTGGAATAAATGTGTAATTAGAAAACTGTGTTTGATGCCACGATATAAAACCGCCGTATCCTTATACCACAAGGTTTTCAATTTTTCACGAAAAACTCGATGTGAAAAACGTTTCAGCAAGATGGGTGCCGCGTTTGCTTGCAAAGGAGAATAAACACAATCTTGTGGTTGATTCTGAGACTAATTTGGCGTGTTGTCGTCGCAATCCGGATGAGTTTCTGCTTTGATACTAAACTGTGGACAAAACATGGATTCATCACTACACGCCAGAGCCAAAGGACCAGTCAAAACAGTGGGTTTATGAAGGCGTCCGAAGACGGTGAAATCGGCTGGGAAGGTTATGGCGACAGTTTTTTTTTGGGATGCAAGAGAAATTATTTACATTGGTTACTTGGAAAAAAGAAAAACAATAACTGGAGAGTGTTGTGCATCGTTATTGCACCGGTTGAGTGAATAAATCAAAACTAAACGCCCCCATTTGAAAGAAAAGTCCTCTTTCATCAAGACAGTGCACAGCCTCATACCTGTGCAGTTTCAATGGCTAAAATCATAGAATTGAAGTTAAAACATCCACTGTATTCACCAGATTTGGCCTCCAATGACTTTTTCTTATTTCCAAACTTGAAAAAATGGTTCAGCGGGCAACCGTTTGGGACGAACAAAGAAGTCAACGAACAGATGCTAAACTCGGATGACACGGACTCTGTCAAAAATCGAGAACGAAACTTACTGTAAACTGGTGAAATCAATGAAAACGTGGTCAAAGATGTGAAAAAAGCATCTACTGTGTTATCAAATGAAAAACTCAAGTCGAAATAAAATACAAAATGATAAAAAAACATACATAGGCTAACAGAACATGTTCCAGATAAAAAAGTTTATTGCTTGAAGAAGTCCATAAGTGCTTTCTGTTCAACGGAACTCGCTCGCTTGTGCGCCGTATCTATTTTTACACTACTGGTTTTAACTGGTTTACACTGCACATTGCCATAACTCAGCGAGTTTGAGTTTTATTGAACAACGTCAGAATTAGTAAAAAAGCATTAACAAAATTGATGACTAGCAAAGCGTTGAAATTACTGTATTGTACAGTATTTAACACCCAATAACACGCACAGGCGGCGCAGCTATATTTTTTGCTCTTTCGGCCGAACTGTTTACCCAAGGTTTTCTAGGAATTCTCCTATCTCCCCTCCCCAGTTTAAATAGTGCATTCGACAGTTACGGTTTTGTTGTTGATTTTGTTACTATAGTAGATTCAGCGTGTCGCCGCCTTTGCGTGTGCTTGTGTTACTAAAATTAGTGTTGTTATTGCTGTTCAATTTTAGGTCAGTTTTTTTAAATATGAGTCTTGTTAAAGGCTATAAACGAATTGCTGAAATTTTAAAGCGATAAAGTTATGAAGAAAGTGAAAATGAAGTCAAGTAATTCACCATGTCCAAGTAATTGATGAATACGATTCTGACTATAGTGTTATTGGTAATGGCGATCTGGGCAAAAACGTTGAACAAGCCAAAGATTTTCAGCAGAGTTATGAGGGTGTTGATGTAATTTTATGTAAACATCATAAAATTATAAGAAAACATAATACAAAATGAACATGGAAACGCAGAACTTTGCTTGTGATCAAGTTACAAAATGACCGCGTGTGAAGCGGTGTTAATAATGATTAAAAACGGTATTTTTTATTTACTGGAAATTGATGAAACCGTATGTAACTAATATAAGTACAGTAGATTTGCCGCTATATGCGGATTTCACTTTGCACGGTTACTTCAACGCATGCGTCTACCACAACCAGAACTTTTTTTACTAGGTACCTCGGTTAGTCTACTGTACCTTGTATGTTTTTCTAAGGATTTATTGAACAACCCTCGTAAGATATCTAAATGAAGGAAAGTGCAGAGGTGTCCGGTAGTACTTGAACAATCCATCATCAGTAACCAACAGAATATCAGAGCGTCTCGTTACACATACAATCATAACTTGGTCAAACAAACAATTTAAACACAATTTCTTTAAAAAACTTACCATCCTGAATATCCTAACCGACCACATTGGTTGCATACGTCAACATCAAAAGCATCGCTCGAAATCATCAGTCTTTCCACCAACATCATACTGTAAAAAATTACATAAATGTATTTTTACTAACAATTAATGTTCTGCAAAAATGTCTACAATATTTAGAAGAACTTCAGATTATATTTAGTCAGATTATATAAAATTCAGAGAATATTTAGTCAGTTAAGATTATATAATTTTGAAATAAAAATGTATAATGTTATAAATTTTAAGTGTGTGTGTTGCAACCACAATCTCATGTTTAACGTCTATTATAAAATAAGCAGAGATACACTTTGGGATGGGATTATAAATGATTTATTAATAAGTACAGTCAAACCTGGATAATTCAAGCTTCTATAATTCAAAATTTTGGATAATTCAAATTTTTTTGTCCGGTCCCTAGAATTCTGCATTAAAACAATGGTAAAAAATTATGTTTGATTCGAATTTTATTTTTGGATAATTCAAATTTTTGGTACAATTGTTCTTATATAATAAGGTATTGACTTGTTAAGGCGTAAATTAAATTAAGTGCGGGGACATCTGCTAGTGTCAGTTATATACAGCATTGATCGGCTCGGAAGAAAGCGAAGAGGAGATGAACGCTCAAACTGAACTCGTATCACACGTAGACGCGGCAAATGGTGTATTACACCATCCGTTTTTTCCTTCCGTTGCGTTACGATTCTGTTTTCTTCTAAAAACTGAACGGAAGGGATAGGTTGTTCAAACTGTCCGTTTTGTCATCCGGCAGTCTGTCTGTTAGTACCGCATCGTCTTGAAAAAAATAAAATTCGCTTGAGATAACAAAAACGGAGGAGAAAAACGGATGAACGCAACTGGCAGGTGGCAACAACACTACTAGTGCCTAGCAGTTGTATCTAATTCTTCCTGACGGACCCAGTATCCTTTTCACCGGATACTTGTTGTGGTAGCTTCCTTCCCGCAAAATGGATGGAAAACGTGAAGGAAACAAAACCAGCTTTCATTCCAATTTGGTTTCAAGCGTTTTCATCAAGTTTAGGCTCATGTATGTTTCTATTTAACTTATTTGAATAAAAATAAATGCACTTATTTTCACGAACGTCTTTTTAATTTCTCCTGGTTTTATTTTTTCTAAACTGTTTGGAATAGGCGGATTTTTGGAATAACGGGGTTCGGAATAGCGGGACTCTACTGTACAGTATTTTGTAAAATAAAATTTGTGTGTTAAATCTTTGAATGTGGAATTAATTTTTTTTACGGTACAGTACTGTACATGTATTTACCTCTTCTTTTTGAGTGAACATATGTAATTCGAATTTTTGGATAGTTCGAATTTCTTTCCCGGTCCCTTCAACTTTGAACTATCCAAGTTTTCGACTGCAATACAAAATTAGTACACTGAATATAAAAAAAAAACTCGGGTTCAAGTTTACCATTTTCTTTGCAGGCTAGCTGGTTGTTATTTATTAAAGTTATTTGTTTGTTTGAACAATGTTTTATTAGCGTTAAGAGCATTTTCATCGCTGTAAAACGTTCCCATAGAAAAATATCTTGCACTCTTAGGGTGTTTTTAAAACTTTATAGCTCTCTAACTTTTGAAAGGTTAGTCGTATCAATAAAACAACAAGAACAAAAAGCAATTAAATAACTTGTAAAATCCAAAATCATCATCAAATACAGAGTGTTCCCTAAGAAATTCAAATGTATGGTGATATTGGAAAATGGCAGCATTTTACAAATATTTTAACTACATATTTTTAACTTATAAAAAAAAAAACAAGGAAAGGTTCTCCATTTAAAAAATACACTCTGAATAGTAATAAATTGTAAACTTGTTTATTTGGGTGTAGAGTACTTTTTGTTTCTAACATAAATACTGTTCACCTTATTTTAGCTAAAGCCATCGACTCACTGGACATTGCTGGGACTTACCTCGCTCCGTAACTGATAAGACAATCTCTTTCCATCTCTCCGAGACGTAGACCACCCTCTCTACTTCTTCCTTCCGTAGGTTGTCTGGTCAGTACAGCTCGAGGGCCTCGTGACCTTGCATGCATCTTATCTTGAACCATGTGTTTCAGTTTCTGATAGTACACCTGCAAAGTTAAACATTTGTTACGGAAACTGCTCAATTAGTAGGTTATTTTGCTTCGAAAAACACGATTTGATAAAGTGTATCATCTTCAATTTATCAAAAGACATTTTTCAATAGAATAGGACCATAAGTCTAAAGATCGAAGTAGGTTCTGAGAGCCTTAGGTAATCAGCAGGATCAAAGATTGAGTAAGAGCAAAGGTACAATAAGTATATCAGTGACATTTCAAATGATGACTAGAAAACCAGTAAGTCATCTGTGACAAGTTATTCCATAGATCTGTAATCAATAACTATAAGTGATTTATACAGGGTGATTCACGAAGTTATCCCCACACTTATACAGCTCATTATACTAGTAAAAATAATGAAAAAAGTTCATATAAACATAGGTCCGAAAACGCTTCGTTTTCCAAATATCCGCCATTTTGTTTTTTGTACAAAATAATTCATATCTAGAGAACAGTTTGACTGACTGAGTTCAAACTTGGCATGACGTTTAACCAGACAATGATATACCTCAAGAAAAATAAACGATTAAATCCAATCATGCGTTTCAAAATGGCGGCTGTTTGAAAATTTCAAACCTAAATTACTCCAAAACTGTACATTTTAACGAAAAATGTCAAAGTACCTTTTTTTGTTACGCTTTTGATTCCCTATCGGATTGTGTAACTGGCAAAACAATCGGATGAAGGATAATAGCTAAGTTAAAGATAATAAAAGGAATGTACATGCAATATTTTTGTGTTTACAGTGTTGGTATAGGATGCCGGGTTGAACAAACCAATCACTACACATTGTTTCTTATATCACTCTTATCTCGGGGGGTCAGTGCCGACTCTTCCCAATGTTTTATGAAACAAATTAATTATCAAATAAAAGTTACTTAAATATAAAAAGATTTTAATTGAAACGTGGAAAAGTATGAATAGTACCAGTTGTAAAGTGTGTGAATGTGTAGGTGTTTATGAGTGTAATATATGGGAAATTTCAAATTCTTAACTATACTCCAAATCTCTTGCTCAGTTCATGTACAGGTTAGGTTAGCTTTTGAAAGTTTGAATAAATAAGTTCTTTTACTTTTTAAAATGAAACCAATAGGTTGTTTTAAAACTGTATCACCAATTAATTAATTTACTGAATTGGATTAGTCTCACCCAGTTTATAAGGTTCTCTTCTTGTGCGTAGTATTATGAATAATTATTACTTATTACTTCACTTCACTATAGAACAAACAAAATTTATTTAGTTAACGGGGAACAGTTAATTATCACTTCTAAGATAGGCTTAACTCTTGTAGTATTCTGGAGAGGTCTAGTAATACGTCTGCTTCCTTTGGAGTCTCAGCAATCATTAAAAAAATGCTTGAAATCCAATTTGGCTTGCTTTAGGCCCTCAGGAAATGGCACATAAGGCCTGATAAATTTCACATCTTCTGGGGATTTAATTGTTATGTTAAATTGTGTGTTTTTAAATATTGAGTGATTGTTTTGTGGAATTTTAATTAAATTTTGAGGTAATTTAATTTTACAAATAATACAGAATGATAAAAGGAAAGAGAAATTGATTAAATAAAATTACCTAAAATAGCTCCTTGTACAAATTATTCCTTAACATCTAATATTTACAACTAAAATTATACATTCAGCATTTCAAACTTGGTTCCGTGAAGGTACGGGTAATCACATGATCGTGGGCGGAGCCTAGCAAACATGTCTTACGTCTGTTTTAGGCGATATCTGACATTCAGGTTACCTTTGACTAATTATATCGGCTTAGTGGTACTTCTTCTGGGATTTTAATAAAGACATTTTATATGTAGAATTTTCCGTTCTATCTGACGGTATTGTTCCTTTTTTAATTTGAAACCTGGTTTCGTTGGGATTGATTATTTTATTTCTGACTTGGCCTAGACTCTGTATATCGGCCTAGTTTCGGTTGGATTTAAAATGTAAATTTCGATCGATTGCTTTGTTATTGAATTGATATTATAATTTGTATGGATTGGTCGATTGATTTAGATATATTCTGATGTAGGAAAGAGATAGATACAAGGTCAGGAAATAATTTTAATTATACAAAATGTTGTTGAAAGTCGGGTATTTCAATGTTATTAATTTAGTGTTTGCGATCCTGGCCGCTAGATGTCATTGGTTCAGATTATACATGAATGGACTTCAATTGCAGGTTTTTCTGTCTCTCTCGCACTCATGCGTGTTTAGTTTAGAATGACTTTATTTCTTATTCATTCGATTGATTATTATTATGGAAGGATATTTTGATTGTTACAATGTATATGAAAATTATTGCGACTTATATTTTTTATATGCATATATGATGCTTACTGTACCTTTTACTTTAACCAAGTTATTTTCTCGTCTGCATTGGCCATGTATGTTACAGAGTTTGTATCTTTATCAAATCATATGCATTTTCATGGACTCTCAGTCTAAGACGTTTTATGAAAACTGATTACTAATAAACCAGTGTTCTAAGATGCTACAGTAAGGAAAACAAATTAAAAAGAGAAAGATTAAAAATTGCAAGCAGAACATTAAAAGATATGAGATAAAGATTAGAATTTTCTTTATGAAAATCAAGATATAGCAAGTGCAATAAATCAATAATAATAATACACTATTCCCTCGTCATTCGTGAACTTGGTATTCGCGGTCGCTAAAAAAAGAAAAAAATACTGTATACATAGAAATAAAGTACATGCAAAATTCATAAATTATGAATTTATTGGAATTATTATTGTACGAATTTAAAACATTGTATAAATAACATGTCAGCGAAACACTCGCAAATACAATAAATGGTAACAGGAAACTGACACATACTTTCTCCCTCATTATAGGAACTTAATAAAACAATAAAAGTACATCTTTTGAACCATAATTTTTACAGGGATGCGGGTGGTGCCATTTCATTTTTGACGAAAAGTACTATAACATACTCTACCTTTTCATCAGTAGAATAATAATTCAAAATACCAATTTTTTTGATTTTTTGATTATTTTTAAGAGTAATTTTCCCATAGAAAATCCATAAAATAACGGAAAAACCCACTTTTCTCAAAAACGGCTCAAGCGATTATGATTAAAATTTTATAGTTTATAGTACTTTAGGTCCCTAATAAACTATAAAATTTTTATCAAAATCGTTAGAGCCGTTTTTGAGAAAAGTTGATTTTTCCGTTATTTTAAGGGTTTTTATGGGAAAATTACCCTAAAAAATAAAAAATTAACAAAAATAAAAAAAAAACGCCTGGAGATACCGTGGATTCGTACCTCCATACCAAATTTCATCAAAATCGGACGACTGGTTTAGGCTCTAGGTCTGATAACAGACACACACACACAGACATCACTCCGAAAACCACTTTTTTAGGTTCAGGGGGACCCAAAACTAAAACGGATATTTCCACCAAAAACTCAAACTTGAAAATTTTTACGAATACAATACTTTCTCCATATACTATGGTATCGGAGGAGAAAGTAACAAAACTTACAAGATGGGATTTCCCTACAATACACTTCTGCGTGAATACAAGTGGAATTGTGCAAATGAAGGTCAATGGCATACTGTGATTTAGTTGGAGACATCAATTTAGTGCACAGCAAGTCAAATTAATTTTAAAGAATTAATTAAAATTACAGTAAAATATTTTGAAAGAAATTAAGTTTTTACTACGTTTTATCACTTGTAACAGTCGTAACCAGTATTTTCGCTACTGACGGCGAAAGATGGTTTGATGCCTTGACATGACTAAGTCCTAAAAATAGACAAACCCAGACAATGAACGAGCGAGTAGGGATGGGTAAAAGTACCATTATGAGAGCACTGACCTTGAGGGGAGAGTGAGATGACAAACAACGCTCCAATAACTTATAAAATTATCAACTGTAGTCTACACTCCAAACAATTCAGCTCAAATACCTTTCAAGGACTTTTTTACCGCCTAAAAGCGAAATTGCGTAAAGCCGGACAGCATATAACGACGACTGCCTATATATTATGTAAATAAATAAATTATATGTATTAGTACATAATGTTTTAAAATTGTCTGTATGTCAAGAACATAAGTCCCCTTTTCCTATAAAGATTTAGTTTTCGCTATTCGCGGCAATTTGTCGGAACCTATCCCCCGCGAATAGCAAGGGATTACTGTAATAATAACAATAGATTTGGTAGAAAATAAAACAAAGTTACTTTACCGGTCCGGAATAGATATAGGCTTGTAAAGGTTCTCCTGTGATGCCAGAATAAAAGAAGTCCTTTCCTTGGTAGTTGAAGCCATGTTTGACTAGTTCATCACACACGTCAGATACTTTTGATCCTCCAAATGCTAAAAACAGTTCATAGAAACTATGTTATTCCTATTCATCACTTTTCCCAACATCTCAAAAGAATGGCACATTTTTCATCTCTTGGTACATAGAATTAAATCAGGAATAAGTTTTACATCCAAACTGAAATCAATTTAAGCCAAAATTAACCAAATTCAAAAGACATATGTAACATCTTCAACTTCCCAAAGTATAATAATAACATAGAATAGGGCCATAAGTCAACTTCATTTCAAGAGAGCATTTTTTATTTGAATTTAATTTACATTTCAAATGTTTTCAAAAGAGAACTTAATAACTAGAGGTATTTCATGTAAAGGACATGGATTAATAAGGTATGAAATAAAACCCAAACAAACCCAAAGTGCGTGTGTGAATTACATCAATGACTAAAGCGTTTAAGAAAGATAATCTGAGATGTAACCAGACAATTCAAATCAATCCAAGTACAGATTGAGTTGGTGTAAGCTAAAATTATTGAATCATTTTATCATCGATCATAGAATCGAGTAATCGCAAGAAACTTTGAACTTATATCCATAAACCAAACAGTGGCGAATAAGATCAATGCATCATGTTCCGCTTTGAGAAAACCATGCTAAAGTGGAAATTTCCGTCTTCTTCATTCTGATAAGAGCTGACTTACAGTCGAGTCATATTTGAATTGTTTTGTATAATTTGTTTGAAATATTTCACAAGTCGTCAAATATTTTACTTTATCATGTTTTAAACCATATAGAAAGACTCCAGGTTAAACATTGATGCAGATAACCGCAGATTCATCCTTGGATTGACGAAATGCATTTGGATAGATTTCACCATGATGGAAGCCAGGAGATTGATCACTACATTCGCCGACATCTCATCTCAGCAATAACACAACGAAATATGATCTTTAAGTGTTGCAATCAAGTGGGTTTATAGATCGACAGTGTTTTTTAAATAAGAAAATCCATGGTGCATAAAGTGCACTTAAAATTTCTATTATTTAAGGTCACATGATCTCTTAGAAATTTGTATATAATTTGTATTGTATCTATTTATGTCTAATTTGTTTCTTTGCTGTAAATATTACATTAATAAATGTCAAAGGTAAGACATTTATAAATTGTTTACGTTGTTTGGCCTAATCCAATCCTCTTCACAATTCTAGAATCAGGTCGCAGCACTCACAACCTGAGATAGAAAATTAAAGTAAAGTCTCTTAAATAATTAAGTTAAAATCAATTTTTATTTTTTTTTTTTTTTTTGTAAGCCGAGCAACTTTCACATAAAAACATCAATACAACCGAAACCATACCTGGGATGCCATAGTTTGTAAGATCTCCAACTTCCCAAAGTAT
>JAGFPH010002566.1:75342-119600 GCA_018207615.1 Philaenus spumarius | reverse complement strand
TGCTCTTCAAGTACATCTGTAGCCATCATATCAACCCAACAACTTTAAATCAGAAAATCCAGGCTACCAGACACAGCATCATATCAGCTCCAGCACCAGCCCATCAACATAGCGGCATCCATCACGGAAAACCGGAGGTGAAAAACGCTGAATTAAGGTCTGTGTAAACGAGAATACGTTGTCCCCCATTTTAATTAATTGCCTGAGTAAATTCAATAAAAATATTTAAAGTACTGGTTGAGATAGGTTAGTTTCAAATTAAATTCAAATCATAAATTAAATAAATGTAAATTCGATATTCCCTAAATTTAAATAATAAATGTAAATAAATTAAATTCAAATAAATTAAAATTAAATTGATTATAAAATTAGACTGTCTGCCAAGCATATTAGAAATTAGAATTATAGGTTTAACATTAATATTGGATAGAAATTGTATGTACAAGCAGACGGTGAGAAAAGTGAGTTGTTTATGTTTAATTTTGAAAAAGTTTTGATTTTGAGTTTTGAATAAATTAATTATTAATTTTTATACTGAAATACTGAGAGTAATCAATTACCTGTTTATGGTTATCCATTCATGATAATTTCCTTTATTAGAAATAGTCTAATAAATGTGTTTAGCTGTAGAAATAATCAAAGCACAAATAAGGTAAGTTATAAGGGCTGTTCCACTGTTCTCATTTCCCTGAGATCAAAAATAATCAAAAGTTCTCGTAAATTAAATTCAGAGCTAGTAAACTTATTAATTTCTGGAAGCTATTTTAAAGTGTTAGAGTCATTCGAAATACTTATAGAAATAGGTATCAGACACCCAGTTGCATCACCTAAGCTAAAGATAAAATTTTGGCTAAAGGCTTCCGGTAGGTGTTGTAACTTATTATACAACAAAAGAACACGTTGAATTGTTCCGTTGTATAATATGGGTCTGACATGCCTAGTTTTCTGTCTGTCCGTCTGTTTGTGTTTTTTAAGTAAATACTGAAATAAATATATCATAAAAAATTTGCACTAAACAACAATTTGCCGTGTACAATTGTTACATAATTAGGGTAAATGTCTCATTACTCAATTATTTATTATCCGATTGTAGCAAATAAAGTATGATTTTGTTCGTCTTAAAATTCTACATTTTTTTATTATTGGTAACATTTTTTTATAAAAATTACGGTTTTTGTGAAATTTAACATTAAATATTTTAAATGGCCGCCATCTTGAAACTGTTTAAGATATCCTAACGAAATTTTATACACTTGTTTGACCTACCAAGGTACACGTTCGTGCCAAATTTGAAGTTTCTATCTAAAATAGTACTCAAGTTATAAAATAATTTGTAAAAAACACAAACAGATGGACAGACAGAAAACTAGGCATTTCAGACCCATATTTATATCACATATTTTGGTTGTCTTGACCCAAGGAACAAAGCCACAAAATATTTCCAGGGAGTTTGTAAACACCCTGTATATATAAGTATATAATTAAATGTTTTATAAGCAAAACTATTTTCTAGGCCTACACATTCAAAAATACCCCTGAAAAAGAAGATGGAATCAAAACATAGTCACAAACAAGGTATAGAGAAGCACACCAAACTAAACTGCATGCATTGCCTGTTTAAACATTCAGCTTCTTTAAAAAATACAGCAGATAGCGTTACTAGTATTGATTTACAGCGTTTAATTTAGTGCTAAATACAGCTTATTTAAAAAAATAACAGATATTAGTACTTTTTGCTGGTATTAGTACTTTGGACAGAAAAGTACAAAATGTACCCATAGTCCTTTATGGAGGTTTAGCGGCAAACAAACCCGTAAGTTCGTAGTACTCAGGTTAAAAGGAAATTAGAAAAGCGGTTCAGAGACAATGATTTTTAATGGATTTTAAAATTTCTTGAAGGCACTTTAGAATTTTAAAATGTATAATTTTTTTTTCTATATATTTACTGCAGAATACATGGATATGTTTTCCATTTTAAAATACACTCATTGTGTATGTTGTTTGCTTGTTATTTATTTTGTATGTTAACTGTTTTTACACCTCTTATTAAACCTATCTGAGCTTGTCTAACTCAAATGTATAATTTAACAGAGAAATAAAAAATGTAATTTGATTGATTAGATAGTTAATAACCCATTGGTTCAAATTAAATACGTGTATTACCTGCGACTCCTTTTTGGCCATGCCGACTACTGAACTTGTCACCGATTTCAGGCCGTCTCGTCTGTCTCAAGAGCAACTTGATTAGAAAAGCGTCTTCGTTGTTAGACGATACCATGACTTTCTCTACGTAACTCGACACGGGATTCTTGTACATTACAGGTATCTCTCTGTAGTCCGTAGCAGCAGTCTGTGGTGTGCTTATACTGGCCTGCGATGTGTTGACTGTTGGCATAGATTTATTTACCAACACCTGAAACACAAAATTTTACTATATTGATGTAGTAATTTAATTGAGACTAGCCTATTATCTTGAATTACTTCAGGCCTAGTTATACAAAACTATGGAGATTAGAAAGTTTTAAATTACGATTACATTTTGTTTTGATGATTTTCTATTTATGCTAAGATTGGTTAACCCTACAAGTGTCAGACTGCTCAATGAGCAGTCTCAGTGTTAGACTTTTCAAATTGCGTAGTCTTATGACATCTCATCTTGTATTGGGTATTTCACCCGCTAAAAATCATCTTATCGCAATAAAACAAAAACCGTTTGAAACGAAATGATTTAAACTTTAATTTTTGTATTTACAAATTTGTTCCAAAACGTATATTTACAGATGTAATCATCGTTTTAAAATTATAATTTTCTAAATCAATTAATGTCGCGCGAGAAAGCAAAAGGAAATTACACAAATATGTCTTGGGCTCAATATCGCTCGACAAAAATATTTTGACAATAATATAAAGATACATTTAGATTCGTAATGATTTGAATTTTCTAAAACTGCCTTCCAATCAGACGTCACTCTTACAGTTTCGAAAATATAAAGGTTGTCTGTAAATCTTTGCAATTGGATAGTTTTCAACCAGTGAAAAAGGAAATTTTGGATTCGATATATCTCTTACAATTCGATATATTTGTATAGATATGTTTATATCGATTTGTAGAGAAAAGTTCAATCTTTTGTTTCGTGTAAAGCAAACAACATTTACTTTAACGGTTTTATTCTAACAGTCCTGGGAAATAGACAAGTGGGAAATTCAAAACATTTGGAACTATAAGCCTGACGACTGATGGGAAGGCAGTTTTAGAAAGTTAAAATCTTGACGAATCCAAAGATATCTTTATATTATTTTCAAAACAGTTCTGTAGAGCGATCAATTTCAGATTTAGAAATGCAATCACCCACCTGTCTCTCTCTAACCAGCTCCCCGGGACTTGCAATACCATCTGCATCCAATGCTTCGTGTTTGTATATTGGTTTCTTAGTCTCTGCATCCACCAACGGCCCCATTATGCGATCATATGTTTGGTTTGCGTATTGCTTCAGCGTACACTTAGCATTACGGTAAACCAAACATCTTCCATAACCTGTAAATATCAAGAAATAGTTCTGTAATAATAGATCTGTTAATGCTAACTTTCTGCAATGCCAAGCCATTTTGGTGCGTGTTCCAAGCATTTTTTCAAAAATTCGAAAAATTATACCCGAATTCAAAAGTGTTTCAAAGGTTTTTTTTAGAGAAAGGTTCAAAGAATTTATATACGAAAGTAAAAAATTTATTGATGTAAAATTTTTAAAGCTACTAACTCAAGAGACAAAATATGTTCAGAAGAAAAAGTTCAACTTTAGGCCTACATAAAAGTACAAATTTTTTCAAAACACCGCTTACACGAAAATCTGCCTATTCCGAACAGAGTTCAGAAAAAATACCGATTATTTTAAACATAAAAACAGGAGAAATCAAAAAGATGTTCGTGAAAAAACATACATTTATTAACAACATTTAAACTTGAACTGGACTTATGAGAAATAACACTATATAAATAAAAAACAGAACACAGAATTATATATATTCATGTTATTTTTACCCTTTAGTCACTATCCCCATTACAGTCATTAAGTTACTGTTCTTACCATTGGTCGTTACATGTTTAGACGACCCCTAAGACTAAGACTCTGCCTATAAATAGTTAAGAATCATGTTACCAAATTAGTTATAAGTTTGTAACCATCACTGATGATGATGACCTGGTCATCGAAATGTGTTTGAAGTATTAAACGTTTTTTATGAGAAATTGTGTTCTGTTTTTTATTTATATAAATTTATTGTTGTACAAATAGGTTGTATAGAGAATACATAGAGTTATAAAATAAGTTAAATAGAGAATACATAGAGCCTAAGCTTAATGAAAACGCCTGAAACCAAATTGGAATGAAAGCTGATTTTGTTTCCTTCACGTTTTCCATCCGTTTTGTGGGAAGGAATCTACCGGAACAAGCGTCAGGTGAAACGGATACCGGGTCCTTCAGAAAGAAGGAAGGGTTAGATACAATAACTACACTCACTTCCATGTTCACCGAGCAGTACAGGTCTTACGGGAGATAATCATGCTACTACCATTACTGGGAACATCACGTTTATTGTCATGCGGGCTGCGTCAACTGTTCGAGCATCGCGTGGGAGTTGATGTTTTTTGGACGGTTGGTATCGCTGAGACTGCCATTTGGATAACATGGCTTATGGGCGCTCCATACTGCACGGTGAACGTGAAATCGAGTGTAGGCACTACTACTAGATGTTGTTACCTGCCAGTTGCGTTCATCCGTTTTTGTTAGCTCGAACAAATTTTATTTTTTTCTCAACCTTTTTTCAAGACGATGTGGTACTAAAGAACATACTGCGGGATCATAAAAAGAACAGTTCGAACAACCTATCCCTTCACTTCTGTTTTTAGAAGAAAACAGGATCTTAACATAATGGAAGGGAACAAAATCGTAAACTAACACTATAAGGAGCGTGTTAGCGAACACTAACATGGCGAGGTCAGGAGCATTTGCTGCGTCTATGTGTGATATGAGTTCAGTTTGAGCGTTCACCTCCTCCTCGCTTTCCTCCGAGCAGATCAACGCTGTATAAAACTCACTCAGCAGACATCCCAGTATTTAACTTACACCTTAACAAGTCAATAGGTTGATATTATTCATGAAATCCGCCTATTCCGAATTCCCACTAAACTGAACAGTGTTCGGTCCCAATTAGTTCGGAATATTATAACAAAGTGTAAAGAATAAATCACAAAATTGAACTGTATACTTGAAAATTCTTATTGCGTAAACGTATTTCACTTTGTTTTACAAAACTAGATCAAACGGACAAAACATCTCACGGGGCCAGCCTATACATATCCTGTTGGTCTAGATTGTGGGAACAACGCATAACCAAAGCTTGGGAACTATGCGTATTACTTCAAAAAATGTCTGCATTTCACAGGACTATACAAATAAAATACTAACACTAAAATGTGGTTTACTTTACACGAAACAAATCCAAAGATACTTTTATATTATGAAGGGTTAATAGTAGAGGTAAAGAGTCATCCTTGTTTGTGGTTAACAAGTAGCCCTGACTACAAAAACTTAAATTTAAAGAAGAATTGCAATAAAAGTGGTAAGCTATCAGTGAGTTTGTTCCATAAGGTACTGTTAATAAAATACAAAATTGTACGTTTTATTTATTTCATAAATAGGCTTACAGAAAATAAGTATAAAAAATGTTTATCAAGAGAAAACATAATATGGAATTAATTACCTTTTATAATATTTTGATAACAACTAAACTATGTATTATAGCTTTTGGTTTGCATCGCTGGTGCAATGTCGCACACAAATTATAGCCTATTTGGTATGCAGCAGCCTTCATGGATACATCATATTTCATAGTGATATAGTTTTTGAGATTCTGGGATGTCCCTGGCTGATGGACGCATAGTAGATTTTTTTAGAACCTGCGCATCTCATGAACTATTCCTTTATTTGTTCTGGAGGAAACCAACTCAACAAAACTAATGATTCTATAAGGGTTCCGTTTAAGATTCAAAATGCTAAGAAAAGATCATTTTTTAGTCTACATTTTTTTAAAAACATTAATAGTTAGAAATCTTACCTCTGTCTAATGATGCCTTGTTTAAAATCAAAGCATCCTCAATATCATATCCCGAATAACTCATGACTGCGACGGTCGCATTCTGTCCTGCCGGGAGTTTGTCGAAGTTGATCAACTCGATCGTTCGAGACTTTACCATCGGAGCTTGCGAGTACACCAGGTTGTACATCAGAGTGTCGATACGGTTGCGCTGATTGTAACCAATAGTTCCTGGACACAAGAAAATCATTGTAAAGCACAAATTGTTTTATAAACTTGTTAGTTTGAAATAGTCATGAATGATTTAGTTTTGAATGATTTAAATGTCAGTTGTCATGCTCAGTATTGTTTCCAGACTTATAGTAGGTATTAAAAAAACCATTGGTGGGTCTATGTTTGTACATACAGTACAGTCTCGCAAATCCGGTCTCCGATAATCCGGACGTCCGGCTAATCCGGACGGCTCTAAACAAAAAAATATAGAAATTGCAGTATTTTACTGGGTACAGTACACGCAATTGAAGTTTGCCGAGAGCGAAAATAGTTAAGGGTTCATTTGTCCTTGGTTATTTTTTAGCGTGAAGAGAAAGCTCAGCCAAGGATAGAATGGGTCGGCCCATTATCTTTTGTCCACAGTATTTCAAGGAAGTGACTCACTTCACCAGCTCGCCGCACTACACCTGACCGCAGACTGTCTGTCTAACTATCAACAGTCCCTTTTTGATTTGTTTTTTGCTAGACGTCTGGAGTGAAATTTTCAGTGCGCCCTTATTCATTTACACTGTGGTTTCAATAACTGAAAATGCTCGAAAATCTTTGAAATTTGACAAACTTACAGTTTAATAGTGTGGGACGCTAATGGTGTGTTCACAATTTGAAAATAAAAATGGTTTGGCACTAAAAATAAATAAAGTCCAAACTTTTTTATACTTTTTAATTTGTGACATCAAAAAGTTGCATTGGGAGAAAATTTTTTGTTTTTAGGGTAGGCGCTTCATGCAAGCGAGAGAACTGTAGCTGAAAAGCTACATTTTCTGAAATTTTTTTTAAAAATTAGCTATTGTAGTTTCTATCATACAACAGTTAGAACACGAGCTTCGTTTCGTGGGTAATGTGGCAACATGTAAGGGCGGCCGGCCTGCGGCTAGCGACTTGCATCCGTCATATTGTGCGAGTATTTGACTCTAAAACTGGCTTCACTCTTGCGTTCGACTTGACCAGTAGATTTAATTCTGTGGTCGCTGATATTTACTGTATACTGTTTTACCAAAACACAAATTTCACGTTTTCTCACTAAAACACAAACACGGTATACATTTCATGCAATTTTTAGGCTTTTTCCGTCTAATCCGGACTTTCACTAATCCGGACAGGGTCCGGTCCCGTCAAGTCCGGATTAGCGAGACTGTACTGTACTAATATTATAAAGAGGTAAAGTTTGTTTTTTTGTTTGTTTGTATGTAGGGGGTAATCTCTGGAACTACTGAACCGATTGAAAAAATAGTTTTACTAATAAAAAGCTACACTATCCCTGAGTAACATAGGCTATAATTCATTTTGATAAAAACATTTTTGTATTTCAATATTTGTAAATTTAGTCGGAAAAAATTCTTAGGTTAGGCCTAGACTGAAAAACCAACACATGTATTTACATTTATTACCATAGCAACATAGCAACCAATTGAATAAAATAACAGATAACAGCTGTTTGCCATAATACTTAAATTAACAGCTGATTTCAAACTTTGAAGCAATTTTTTGGATTTCTAACTTTTAGGTTAGGTTTTTATTAAAGTGTAGACCTGAGCCTTGCTGGTTCTTTTAACCTTTTTTATAACTGCTGCTACAAAATATAATTTGAATAATTTGATTTGAACATTTAACATTATTAACCGTCTTAGTTTTGGGGTTATTATTAATCCTACCCCTTTATTATAAAGTAAACATAACATGATTATGTGTATAGAAGGTTCCAACGGGGTTGGCGTGCGGAGCACGCACGGGTTTCCCCTAGTTTTAAATATAGAAGTAATCTGGCCTATTGTAGTGGTCGGTAAAACCAATTGCAAACAAGCCGTACAATATGGAGGGTTTATGAATAGTTTGTAGTAATTTATTACAATATTGAAAAAACTTTTTTAATTTTACTCTCACGTAAAAACAAATTATAAACACAATAAAATAAAAATCATGAGAAACAGAAAAATTAAGAATTCACCATGAACTTTATCAAAACTACAATGACCTTACTTAGGCTGCACATTACATTAGTGCCTTGACAGCTGCAGCGACTAAATTGAAAAGTAGAGTAAGGTATCGTGACAATGTAAATACAGTTTTGTATTACAGTAAAACCACTATTATCCAAGTTTAATTCGGAATTAGAAAAAATACTTGATTTTTTGTCCAAATTTATTCTGTTAACTTGCAAATAAACGTAAGTTAGACCAATTGATTTTGATAATGAATTCATAGCTTTAGATGATTTCTCAATAAGTAAATTTATAGTAAAAACTTTTGCGTTAGATTGAACAGAAAGAACACAAAACAGTAGTTTGCCTCTCAATGGTATGGGTGACGTTTAGCAAACAGGTAGTATAGTGAATGACAAAGCAGCCTTGTTCCTGTTGTCCGCCCTCCTCGCGGCATTGTATTTATGACTCGCATACTTTCGAGTTGTTTCTTTCCCCTGCCAGGCCTGCGGAATATATCCGAACGTCCGAACGAGGTTCGGGGGAAATTGTGACTGAGCTGGGAAAATTTTGGCCGGGGAAAAATCCACAAAAATTAAGGGAAATATAATTATTTTTCGGAAAAATAGATTAGAAATGAATGGGAACAAACAAAGGTCGGCCTAATCGGTTTGTTGTACGATAAATTTGTTTGCTTTTTTTTTTGTTGTACGATACATATACATACACACCAACACACGGACACAAAGTGTGTTGTCTGCCCTCTGCTGCATGTTTCAAGTAGGACAGGGTTAATATTTCATTTTCACCGCACAAAATATCGTACGGTCGAGTCGCCGATACGATATTAATCTACACCGCACAAAATAGCTGCCGATACGATATTTTTGTGCCGGTTGATGAATTGCAGTTTCCTGGTTCTTGACTGGCGTTCAAATACTTTCGTTAAATATTAAATAATTATTATAAAAATTTTGATTAGTTTCATACAAATGATATTTTAAAAGCAATAAGAATTAAATCATATTAAACCAAATTATACAACGATACTTAATGCTGATGTATTACTGATGTTTTTCTTCTTTTTTTTACCGAAATTCGAAATCAGTCTTTATCAATACAATGTGAGGACTCATTTGTTTCTTTTCCATTGCGTAGATGGGGGTGGAGGGATAGGGTATACTGTTATCTGTTATATCTCATATCTTTTGTTTCGAGTTTTCGACCCCGTCAGTTTATAAGTAGCAAGTGGTCTAGGTGGTTGTTTATTACTGTGATGTTTAAATTTATATAGTGATTTTTCCGTCGCAATTGTTTATTATTGTGATGTTTAAGAGGCAAAATAGTGAACCATCGGAGGGTTATTAAGTATTATATTTATAGTGTTTCGTAATATTTTCAGTAGTGACTGTGGTAGGTAATTCGGTAATTGAATTGGAACTAATTAAGGGTCAGCTCTAGTAAAAAAGAAAGCAACCTGCGACTCCAGCGTAGCGGCGGTAGGTTACGCGGACATTGCTCATCCTAAATCCATTTAAAACCCGAAATTATTTAAATAGCGTTTTCAAAAAAATACCAAACTCTTGGGGACAAAATTCTTCATCCGAATGGCTTGATAATTTTTCGCTATAATTAATAGTTACATCGTAAAAAAATATTTAAAGTCACCCTATAGCGGCGGTAGGTTACACGGACATTGCTCAGCCTAAATCCATTTAAAACCCGCAATTGTTCAAATAGTGTTTTCAAAAAAATACCAAACTCTTGGGGACGAAATTCTTCATGCAATGGCTTGGTACTTTTTCGCTATAACTAATAGTGACAACCTAAAAAAAATTATTAAAAATTAATTTTTTAAATTGTTAATAAATATTAAACAAAATGTTTTTCTTAATTTTGGAAAAGCCATTTGCATGCATATTGGACATAGCTTTCAAATGACATATCGTTCATAATTATCCGATCAAAAATAAAGGAAAAATATGGATTTTAATTTACCATTGGTCTTATGGAGTGTCAACCAACATGGCCGACATGAGCCGACCCTTAAACATAACATTTAACTTTGTATTTACCACTGAAGTACTAGGCCTACTTTTAACATAGTAAAATAGCAATAATCAAGTTGTATTGTTTGTTTTAAACCTTTTGGGACTATCTTACGATATTTTAAGTAAAAATAATGCAATTATTATTTTTTGAAGATTTATTTTGGAATTTACAATTAATATAATAATTATTATTAAAACATAATGTCAATAAATATGTTGAAATAGGTAAACAAATTGTGTTAATATCCAGTGCATCTGTAGCGAATAGCGATAAATTTTGGGGAATTTTTAGTGAAAAAGTGTATTCCGGGAAAATTTTGTGTGCTAAAACATTTTCTGCACTCCTGCTCTTTGCTACTGTATTTTGTTCTTAGTCGGTTTTAAACTTTGTGAATGAGAGTGCAATATTATGAATGGAAAGCAAAAGCGTGTTGTTTTATCTTCAAATCAAAAATGGGAAGCAATTAAACGATTAGATGGAGGTGATTCAATAAGAAAAGTGGCAAGTGATTTAGGTGTTGAGGAAGTGACTAAAATGGGGATTGGAGATGAAATAGGTCGGAAATTGAAAAGTGGGTATCTCCAATGACTACATATCAATAAGACGAAAAGTTCCAATGTTAAAAATTCAGCCCAAAAAAGCAGGTATAAAAGTGTGATTTTGCATCCCGCCGTTAGGAGCGCTGAGCGCTCTTTTTGCAGACGAGTGTCGGATTCAATGAAGTGCAGAAGAGAGACTGGGGGAGGGGGGAGAGAGAGAGAGATAGAGCATTAGTTTTCTTCGAAAACTAAGCTGTGCAGTGTGAAGGTAAAAACCACGCTTCATTATTACACTACTATTTAATACAATCAGCAGAGCTGTAAAATTATGAAACTTTTATGATTCGTAGGTAAGAACCATACGATTCGTATGCTGTAAACAAAATATAATTAAATTACCTGTTTCTTATTTCTTTGATCGATATTACAACAATGATGTTTAATTCACTTTGATAATTACATACAATTTTCACTCTGCTGGAAAGATTTTCTAATTTTTGGTCAGAGACAAATTGTCTGTTAGAAAGTTTTAAATAAAGAATCAAATTAATGTGCAGTTTTAATACAATAAAGAACATGTTCCTCAAGGATTTGAAATTAAAAATATAACAATACTGGAAATGTTATACTTAAAGTTATAACTACAGTACTAGAAGTATCAACCCCTGCTCGCTTCGCTCACCAAACCCCGCGGTGAAGCAAATGCAAACAGATTACCACTTATAAAACAAAGGTGTCAATCATGGGAAGTATAAAAAAACCCGTAAGCAGCACTGCCGCATTACTATAGCCGAATTTTCTTAATCAGGGAATAACTAGTATTTTATAATGAGAGTTTACTATGAGTTTTGTTCCTTGTTCCCGAAACTGTTCCAAATATACCTTTGTACAGGATTATAGTAAATTTAATTGCCTTTCGAATGATATAGCTCATAAATTGCACTGGGGTTTTAGTGGGAGAAATTGCTTATTAATTACCTTACATTGATAATGAAAAAAATCATTTATCGGGAGTTTCCTATCAATTTTGTTTCTTTTTTCGGGGAATGAACCTGAATTACTTTTGCACAGGATTGTAGTAAATTATATTACCTTTCGAACGATACAGCTAAAAAATTGCACACGGGCTTATGAGTGGGAGAAATTGCGCAAAAACCTCACATGAATAATAAAAAAAACCATTTATCGGGAGATTCCTATCAATTTTGTTCCTTGTTCCGGGGACTGTACCTGAATTACTTTTGCATAAGATTGTAGTAAATTAAATTACCTGTCGAACGATACACCTAAAAAATTGCACACGGGCTTATGAGTGGGAGAAATTGCGCAAAAACCTCACATGAATAATGAAAAAAACATTTATCGGGAGATTCCTATCAATTTTGTTCCTTGTTCCGGGGAGTGTACCTGAACTACTTTTGCACAGGATTGTAGTATATTTAATTACCTTTCGAACGATATAGCGCAAAAATTGCACAAGGGCTTATGAGTGGGAGTAATCGCCAAAAACCTGACATTTATAATGAAAAAATCATTTATCAGGAGTTTTCTATCAATTTTGTTCCTTGTTACGGGAACTGTACCTTAAATACCTTTGCACAGGATTGTAGGAAATTTAATTACCTTTCGAACGATATAGCTCAAAAATTGCACACGGGCTTATGAGTGGGAGAAATCGCGCAATAACCTGACATTTATAATGGAAAAATCGTTTATCGGGAGCTTTCTATCAATTTTGTTCCTTGTTCCGGGGACTGTACCTGAAATACCTTTGCACAGTATTTTAGGAAAAATAATTACCTTTCGAACGATATAGCTCAAAAATTGCACATGGGCTCATGAGTGGGAGAAATTGCGCTAAAACCTGACATGGATAATGAAAAAATCATTTATCGGGAGATTCCTATCAATTTTGTTCCTTGTTCCGGGGACTGTACCTAAATTACTTTTACACAGGATTGTAGTAAATTTAATTATATTTCGAACGATATAGCTCAAAAATTGCACACGGGCTTATGAGTGGGAGAAATCGTGCAAAAACCTGACATTTATAATGAAAAAATCATTTATCGGGAGCTTTCTATCAATTTTGTTCCTTGTTCCGGGGACTGTACCTGAAATACCTTTGCACAGGATTGTAGAAACTTTAATTACCTTTTGAACGATATAGCTCAAAATCTGCACAAGGGCTTATGGGTGGTAGTAATAATGCAATTTCCTCGCTCTAACTTTGCCATTTTGGTTTAAATCAAACAAACCGCCATTTTGTGTAAAATCGAAAAATGAAAATATCAGTGTCTGGGACATCCTACAAAGACCCTTCCACTAAAATTTCAGCTATTTTGAAGCATATTTACTACCATTTTATCAAGGTGGGAAAAATCCATATACTTAAATCCCTACCCAAAAACGATTAATCGGTATAACTCCGCCATTTTGAATCCGATCGAAAAACAAAAAAAAGTATATCTGAAGAATCCTACTAGGACCCTTTCACCAAAAAATCGGCAATTTTGAAGCATATTTACTACCACTTATCGATCCGGGAATAAAACAGATATATATATAATATAAAGTAATTTTCAAATTGAGTCGAGTGTAATAGCTCTTATTTTCTTCGAAAATTCGGCTAAAAATTTATTTTTATTGTGAAGGGGCTGTTGCCCCCAGTTCACCAATTAGACGTAACTATGTAAATTTCGTATGTTATTATTTATTTTATTTCCTATAAAACACTTAAAATTAATAATAATTGCCAAATTTTCCGTTCTCTAGCAGGAAAGTATAACAATCAACATTCTAGCCTGTTTTTCAATGAGTTGGTGAATGTTGTACTTTTAAAATGAACTGAACACGGGACACGGTACCTCAACTTATTGTCTGGTAGTTCTGCAAAATCGTCATTTCCGCAGTTAACTATCCAGTCTATGCATCTGTAAATAATAACTTTGCATTGATCCCATAAAGTTTAATTATTTTAAACACATCTATCAGTTTATTTTTCCTATTACCAACATCCTTTTTTTTAAATAATTGGAATATAAATGCTACTTCAGCAGCGAAACATAACTAACAAAATAGTCTCAAGTCCCTTATTTAAATAATTCTTTGTATAATAAAATCATTTATAAGTGTAATTTATTAGCGCGCCACAAAAGTGAGATGTGTAAAATCCAATATAAAATTCAAATTTAGCACTTCAAAAAACATAAAGAAAGTGAGTTTCGTCAAAAATGGTAGACAAATAACAAATTTGGGTTTCACGTGATCGCTTGGTTTGTTTCAGAAATATTGCAATATAAGATTTGTAATCAGTGCATAAAAAACAGTGTGTTAATAATACAATTATTTTTCCCCCGCGTTTTTAATGGTGGGGGCACATATTGATAATTGGGAATTTAGGACTTTTCTGGTTAACTGTACTTTGAGGTGCTTCAATCCTGCTGCATCTACGGCTTGATTTTGAAAAACTCGGAATCAAACCCATGACTATCAATCCGTAAATATATGTATTTGAAATTTGACAGTTTGAATCAATTGTTTGTTTTGTAAAGGCATTACATTTTACAAATTCAAGTAACATTAAAACGGTCGTATCTACAAACACTTTTAATGTCCGCCTTTTAGAAAGGTAAAAAGATTTTTTACACTAAATAAGTCTGCAAGCGTGTGCGCTTACGTGGAAAGTTTCATCTCTATATTGTTAGTGGGTTTTAACTAATAATTTTTAATTAAAATATCACATACAGACTGATAGAAGGAACGCTCATTTTAGGACATACCTTCATAGGAATTTTTTCAATCATTTTTACGCTTAGAATCATATCCTGAATGGCGTTTTCCGCCAGTTAGTGCACGCCCCTCTTGGAGGAGGCAATACTCAGCGTTTGTGTAACTTTCCAATTTCCATAGTTAATTAATAAAACAAACACAGTTTAAAACACGAAAAACTTAATGCTAAAATGTTTCTAAATGCAATACTATGGATACAATATTGTTTGTTGCTTTTTTAGAACAATAATAAAGTCAACAAAAACAGAATCAGCTGGTGCCGATTGTTACTATATCATCACAAACAATAAGTCAGACAAAACTCAAATCAGCTGACTCCTACGAGTTTAGTATTAACTGAAACAATTCTTAAAAGAACTTACCAATAGTATAAATTTAATAAAAACTTGTATAAACAAACAGCTTTATGTGTCAAAATAAATGAAACTGATTTGATTAAATTTAATAATTGCAATGATAAATAACAGAGGGGCATGCACTGTCTGTCGAAAAATACCATAAGTCCGTTATTCTCTAACCATTTTTTTTAAACGAACTTAATCGATAGGGAATTCAATTTGCAAAAAAAAGTTATTCTTGAATTTTTTTCGGGAAAGGGCTAGTTATTTCGTTATTTCCGTTCGAAAGTTGTAAACGGTCGCCATTTTTAAAATATTGAAGTCACGTCAACTTAACTTTTTTCCCATTTAGGTAATACTATCAAAAGGTTGATATAAATTTGGTATTATTTCGTTTAGTAATTTTTTAGATATGCACTAAAAAAAAAACATTTTGGTCACAGTAGGACAACCAAAATGATTTTAGACAAATTAACAGTGATTTGATGTTTACTTTGTACCCAAGAACAATTCCAAAACAATATGTGACAAGAGTTATGAAGCACCCTGTTTAATAACCCTCTTTTTACATTCGTCCTTACATATTCCCATTAAAAATTAACTGTCAAAACATTTTAATAAACTTCACAAAGTCTTTGATTCTTATGTTGATCAATTCCCTGCGACTTGTACGAGAATTAATTCTCGCACAAATATAACACAACAGTAAAGAAAACTTTATGTATTCATACATTTCTTTGTCTTTCACTGGTAACCTGAAAAATAATAAGTCATTATTTTTTACAGATGTATTGTTGCAGTTTTTATAGGAACATTTAGATCCTCCACTTTTTGAACAGGACTGCATTGCAAAATGTAGCAGCTATTTACTTTACACACTAACAGTATTTACACTATAAACCATATTACATACTAAAACCATATTTACAAACTTACATTACTTAAAAAACATTAGAAAAGAAAACCAACTAAAATGTATTTATTTAGTACACTGCTATTACAATGTGGGAAATGAATAGCATTGACAAATATGGGGCTACGCTACCATAGCTTGTCTGAGACACAACAATCTGCGTTCAAGGTCACATGACAGTCGGACCTCTCTGTCTCTCCTTCTCTTTCCATTCTTGTCACACACTCGTCTGCAAAAAGAGCGCTAAGCGCTCCTAACGGCGGGATGCAAAATCACACTTGTATACCTACTTTAATGGGCTGAATTCTACCCATTTAAACTGTTCGTCTTATTGATATGTAGTCATTGGTATCTCAATGGTCTTCAAATAAAGAAGAGATATTGAAGAGAGACAATTAATTAGAAAAAAGCTTTTTTATAGTTTTATTTATCTATAAATATAAATGTTTGCAATTTAAGGATTTTAATTTGTACTTTTCATAAATAATGTAAATATCTCTTTCAAGTTTTGTTTTCATTTTATACACTATCAAATTTCTTTCATTTGAATATACAGTAGAGTCCTGGTAATTCAAGTCTCGATAATCGGAGGTTCCGTGTAATTCGAGCCACAAATAGCATTGAATGTGACCATGAATTGTGACACATTCTTGCTGCTTGAAGGATACCGATCTTTAAATTTTTGTTTTCAAATCAATCTGTCAAGATCGTTTGTACAATAAGTCGCCGGTATAAATGCTTGACATTTTTTTTAATGCCCTGATCCATTGGCTGTACAACTAAAGTCATGTTCGAGGGGGAGGGGGAAATAACCGTAACGTTGTTCATATAAGTGGGAAAGAGGTATGCGCAGTACAAGTGTCAATAAACAATGTGTTCCGTTCTGTTTACAAAAGGTTTTGTCGAGATTTAACAACAGACAGAGATTGGGCAGAGCATCAATGACAAACTACAGTATCGGTACCTAGAGAATTCTCGGAAGGCAAAATTCTTGGAAACCGGTACTGCATCTAGAATTACAATACGTGTACAAACACGTAAGTTCTGCCCCCTATGTCCAGCCCCCTTTCTACCAGACAGTGACCTATTTATCCTGTGATCCCTTTCACAGCCCAAGCTTTTATTTTTAGTGTTGAAAACAACTTCGAATTATCCATAATGTTTTGTTATCATATAAAGTTCAAGGGACCGAACCGAAACTTTGAATTAATGGTTTTTTCGAATTAAAGACGTTCGAATTATCCAAGTTCTGCTGTATATAGGAAAATAACATTGAAAAAAACTTTTCCCGGCACTGCCGTATCCCCCTGGCAGCTCGTAAACGTTGCAGTGTAATTAAACAAAAAACTATTTATGATTTCATTAATAAGTAAGTTTCTATTTTTTACTGTGTATAAAATTACTTTTTTACCCCAGTGTTGTAACATGAGCTCTCCCTGAGATCGGAAAATAACAAGAGAGGTGTACAGTAGATTTTGGAAAATTATAATTAGAGTCATATTGTAAATTGAGATGTTTTCATTATAAATATTCAACAGTAATAACTAGAAAACTGCATAATTAATGTATTATAAACTTTGGTTTTGATTTGATAACAACTAATAAGACATTTTTTTTGTAAAGAGAGATGAATAATTAGTTTATACAACATAATTTCAATTTAATGGGAATGGCAGAGGCCTACAACGAAATAGAACAGTTACAGTGAGTGAGCACACCCAAAGTTGTGATGTCTATAAAAAAATAGAAAAAAGAACAATTTAAATCAGAATATTACAATAAAAAAGCAACAGTAAAACTATTTTTAATAAAACATGGTGTATGAAACAAATAAATTCAATATTAACACTATTAAAGAAAATGTGCAGTAGCGAGTGTGTCCGGTACATGGCTTTAGGCGTGGGTACGCACTTCTGAGTTGTTCGTTATAGAGGAAAGATGTCTTTTGCCAAGTTGGCTATATATTGAAAGTAAATCCTTTTGAGCGTTATTATGTTGAATATAAAGAATTGTATTTGTGGATAAGAAGGTGTTTCGGCATATGATTGCCAGTGAATAAAGTGAAATAGTTTTTTCTTTTTGAGAAAAAGAAAAATAAGGTGGAGAGTGGATAGAACGAGGTTGGTAAGCGTTATGGAGACAAGTGTTCTAAATCAAATTTCAACTGGATATACACGTAAGCGAGTGTTTTCTTTTATTACCTGCACTTAAACAACTATAAATAAACAAATAACAGAATAAAAGCTCAAACTTTAATGTAACTTAGGCCTACAAGAAAATTGAACTGGACAGTGTTGGGATAGGGCAGTGCGTAACGTTTCAAAACGTATTTTGTATATTTTTCAAAGGTTTTGTAATACATCTCTCTATTTTTGAATTTAAATGATGTTTAATATTAATAATAAGAATGAATGAGTATGAATGTGTTGGATTTTGTTTTCATTGAACTGAGAAATTTATAATGTGCAAATAAATTTAAAACTCACCGTGACCTAGTTCAAGTACTATCTAAGCCACATGAAACACGACCCGAGTATAAATTTAGATTCAAAATTATTAGATTTGTGTTATACAAGACAAAGTGAGTCTAAATTCAAATAGAATCATATATCATTCTTTTTTAAATACAAAATAAAATTATTTTGGATTTTGAAAATTTTTCGACAAAAATTTTTTTATTTATTCATTTACATAGTAATTTTTTTTGCACCTCTTAAGCATAAGAAGGGTTGCAGTGTTCAATACAAAATAGTGTATATTTAATGAAACTTTAATTTTTTCGGAGATACGAGGACTGCAAATAGTAGTTTTATCTTAACCTCTACATATTCTGTGTTTTTGATTATCCAAGCTCTGACTGGTCCCAATTATCTCTGATAATTGAGGTTATACTGTAATATCTTTTGTTTCATGCCGAAACAATACTTTCTGGACGTCCTTCGTATTTCATCATCATTTATAACAATTTCTTCACTTTCCCAAATTTTAGTCCACTAACACAGACACCCAAACAGTTTTTATTTAATAGTGAAATACCGTTCCATTATTTCACTGTGACTTAAAACATGATAGTATTTTACTTACCCATAGCTTGCTTGCCCATGGCACACTGGTACGTGTTCCTAGGACTCTGGTTGTGATGAGGATAAGGCACCAAACCCGCACACACTCCGAGTAAAGTAAACGTGGCGATCTCCAAGTGGGTCGTTTGGTTGGTGATGTTGGCTTCGTCTAAAGCAATCATTGAATCGTTTTCTTCGTTTACGTCCAAATATTCAATCAAACCTGTACAAAAATGTATCAACTTACTACTAAAGGGTATAACCCTGTTTTGATGAAACAGTGTGTAAAAATTACAGGAAAAATTAAACAAAGTTTGCAACTATTATAGTTTTTAGAAATCCACATAATTGTACTACAAACATAATATAGCTCTTGAGCAGAGAATAGGTCTTGTGTCTCACGTTCAAGAACAACTGTAGTATGGGTGTGCAAGATCTCGAAACTCTCGAGCAGTAACAAATCATCTCGATTTCGTTGTCAAGAATAAAATTAATTAAATCATTGCGTTTGTTTAATCTAAAGCGCGTCAAGAAATCACATACCACTTTACAACACATGACATTTAAAAACACAAACAAATGGGTTGTACATTTTTTGGTGTGTACTGTCCCATGGGCTACCAAAACATGTATTTACAACAGCCATGTTACTTTTTTTGCGGACATTCACAGTTGTACATTAAATTATGTTTTATCAACTCAATTACATAAAATTAGCGCCAACTGTATTCATTTTCCATTTTTATTCTGGACATTTGCCGTCGTAGCGCAAATTATATTTGAGCCCCATTTTTTTTTTGTGGAAATTCACAGTTTTATTTTAAATTACATTCTAATTCCAGTATTTCATAGAATAGCACATGTCATATTCGAATTATGTTTTTGTTTAGATAAAATAACTATAATTGTTAACTATAACTGAGTTATAGTTTGGTTACTGTAGACTGTAGAACGTGCATCACTGAGGATGGTGACATTGTCATTGAAACGCATTTGAGATTAGTAAACGTATTTATTGTGAGATTTTGTGTTCAGGTTTTATTTTATCTAGTTATTTTCTCACAAGCCAAGCTCATTAGTTATTTATATGTTTTTTGTTTTTTCGGAACTTCGCTGTTGAATATTAAATTGTATCACAAATTGTAAAATTAATAAGTTTTTTTTATTAAATTTTAATTTATAAATCCATTTGTATAATATACATATAACCTTAAAACATTCACTGCTACGCAAATTTTGTATTTCCTATGCTAGGAGCTGACCTTTTATTATTTATATTTATAGTCTAAATGAGTAGAAATTACTTTATTTTTTATTTTTGAACCTTTCTACGTAATAATCACTAATATTTTAAAGCGGACGCACATGTGCATCCATAGTACGTAGGCTTAAAATTGGCGTGCAAAGCATGCAATGCTCTGTGTATTGAAAATTCCCCCAATACGGGGGTTGGCGTGCGAAGCACGCAATGCATTGTGTATTTAAAATACTCCCAATTTATTTTATGTATCTGAAAAAAGAAGCTTTTATTGGCTTAAGCATTGCATACATTTTACACTTTTCCGTAACTTACACTTTTTTGTATTTCCCTACTCAAAAAAGTTTGAAATCGAGGTTTCAATTAGTGCCAAGACAATTGTAGATACCTGTTCATCATAACAAGAGGTCATAAATACATTAGTTTTGTTCAATTTCTCTTTAATATTTGAGTTTACTTCTAGAACCTACATGTAACTTCATTATAAAAGTGAAAAGACTTCTAAGTCTGTAAATCATGGACAGATAGTTAGGATAAAACTACTTCGGAATCCTAAAGAAAATTTTTTTTTTAATGACAAGACGTGAACAGTCAACATAAAATATGATTTATGGTTATAGTATGTTAAAGACAAATTCTTTAAACAAGAAATTGTTTAACAAATTTACATTGTAAAAATATCCTGTTACAAACACATTTACCTAAAGAACTTTCATAAAATAAAATAAAACTCACCATCGTTTAAGAAATCCTGAAATTTTCTTATTCCTTGGTTTAGTTCATCTAAATGTTGTTGCTTCACCAGAGGCTCTCCTTTTTCAACGATAATGTACGGCCTGGTAAATAAAGATATGTTAATTTAAACAATGATTGTCTTGTACCTGAACATTTTGATTGTTTAGTTGGCTAAGTATGAAGATCTAAATTGAATATACCAAAGCAGGAAAATAATTTGTTACAAATTGCTAGAATCTAAATTATGATTAACTACTTTGAATGATGTAGCCACCTACATTTAAAACATAATCAGCAGCAATCAGCTGTACACTCTACATTTCTGGTTCCTCACGAGAGAAAATTAACATGACAAAAATGTATGGCTGAGAGAGCATGTTAAAAGGATGCAAAACAGGAGTAGTAACATGTGTTTGACAAGAGTGCTTTTAAAATATTCTTAAACTAGCTGACCCGTACGGCGTTGCCCGTGGTTGTTAGTATTTTCAGTCTTTTTGACGTAATTGTATTCTTTTTAAGTGTTTGTTGAAAAAAAGGCTACGTTATTTAAGAAAGCACTGAAAATTGTATTCCTGTAAACTACTATCTAACATGAAAAAGCTTTAAATGTATCGTTTTAATTTATAGTTTTTACTAATTTTGACTTTCACTTAATTTCATTGACAATGTTGCGAGCACCCACAGCCTAAAAGGAAGCTACTTACCAAATTTCATTCCAATTCGTTCTTATAGGAATTTTTAGTAACTTTGACCCCCCCCAAAACCGCAATAAAATTTCGAATTTCTTTTAACCCTTTCTTAGCGAGGGTTTAAATTAGCTGGGGGTCGTAGAAAAGATATTTGAATCACTTTGTAACATCCGCGTTAATTTATGATGTAACAAACTGGTTCAAATAGAGTTTGTAATTTTAAATGTATAGGCGTAATTAGTATAAGATATAGTTTAGTATTTAAATATACAATTATATATCAAAATAAAGCTACGAATGTGATATTTTAATGGCATTTAGTTTAATTCAGATTGTTTGTTTAGTTATCAATATAATATGTTTAAACTCGTGTATGTTTATGGTTATGCATGGTGTCAAATAATTTGTTTGTTATTATTATTATTGATAACGAAAATATGTTTTGAAAAGTTTAAAAAAATTCATAGTTATGATATATTTTATATAAACAATATTTTAAACAGCATATCTCTAAGTAGGCCTATATATAGATATTTAATAACCAATGTTTGAGTTGAATTATAATTCTGTAAGCATTTTTCGTTGATTTTTCCTTTTGTTTGTTTATAGTTTTCCAATCTAACCTTAAAAAGCTGTTAGTTTTGAAGAGTATTAAAGTGATTATAAATTTGATATGTAATGTTGCTATGGCAATGATTGTAAACAAACATAACGTGTTGCTAAACTTTTTATACGAACAGCTGTTTTTGTAAGCTATGGTTTTGAGTTCATACAGTAAAGGCTGTTGAGTTTCTTCCAAATTTGAAACTTTTTCGGGAAACTTTTCAAATTTTTCTTTACTTATAAACCTTCTATGAACTACTGCAAACATTTTAAGACCAAAATTAGCCAAATCGGTCCAGCCGTTCTCGAGTTTTAGCGAGACTAACGAACAGCAATTCATTTTTATATATTATATAGATAGATAGATTATCGTGAGAATAAAACCCCAATTTTACATTTGCAATTTTCGAAATATAATTTTTTCGTGCAGTCCTGATGAAACACTTATGTTTTACATGTTATTTACTATTCCCAAAATTAGAAACATTTAGTTTACACTAACTTATCCCAGGTTTTTTAACAGTATTTTAAATTTTGTTTTAACACCGGTATTTTATATAATTAGCGAAATTATAAAACCAACACTGGTGGTGAAGTATTTGTAATTTTTTAATGAAGTTTAATTTTATTGCAATTTTTCTTGTGTAAAGTTAAGATAGTAGATGTTGTGTTAATTTTTTTATTTATTTGATTATTTTTCTTTTTGCTGTTGACAAATTTACAATTCATATATCAAGTATCAAAAACCAAATGTAAACTTATTGAATTCTTACATACACACTACTTACAATTTAAAATTTTATTAGGGTAAAATACTATTAGTAATACCCTGTTTCTTATTTGTAAATATTTTATGTATTAAAGTAATACAAATTATGACTATGGACATGCATTGTATTTTCGTAAATGCTTGAAAAACTAAATGAATTAGTGTTAGCCGTAAAGGCATTTTAAAAAACATTTCCCCAAACGTTTAAACGAATAAAACAAATTTATTGTACTTACCTACAAAGTCGACCTCCATCGCAGCTAATGTACACACACTGGTGTGTTTGTGTTGAGGGTAGATGGAGACAAAACCATTGACTCTTCCGCATCGTCTAAGCAGCCGAAATATTTTAATCAATGTACTTACCTACAAAGTCGACCTCCATCACAGCTGATGTACACACACTGGTGTTTGTGTTGAGGGTAGATGGAGACAAAACCATTGACTCTTCCGCAGCGTCTAAGCAGCCGAAATATTTTAATCAATCTCCTAAAATTCCCAGTCACTCCCAAGATATTGCCTGGAACAAGAGATAAAGGGTCGTAATTTTTTTTAAGATTTATGGAAATATTAATATTTTATCATAGAGACATTATATTGGTTCCAGGATACAGTTGAACTTCTATTTAACAAAATTTCGTTATCCAGACAAAATACTCGTTATTATGAAGTATTTGTTACTGGGGGATTACAGACTCAAATCGAATTCATACTTTGTATCGCCTACAGATATGGTAAATAATAAAGTTTAAATTCAGCAGTTGGTGTTGAAGTGTTGAAAAAAATACTTTACATAAGTAAAATTATACTTAATGAAGTAGTTCACATTTTTAACGTTTATGTCGATGAATCGCCTATAAAAATTGCTCTTCTTTAGCAATACAATGATTTTGTTAGGAATAATTAGGTATACGGTTAGATTACATGTCAAATATAATATGGTGGTTAGTTAAGGAATGTTTAATGTAAGGCCGTTAAAACAAAAGGCAGAACACGCAGTGACGGATTTACCGTATCGCACATGTCGCAGGTGCGAGGGGTCCCGCGATCATAGGGGCCCCAAAATTGATTATTAAAATTACGAAATATTTTAATTTCAGGGAAGAATAATATTAAACTTGCGAACTGCAGTTGACTAAGGTTTGCTCCGTACAGCACCGCCCAACCTTGTACAGCACACTACTAGTCGGGGGAAAAAGTTTAGACACTCGAGTTTGGAACTTTACAGAAAAGTAACTAAACTACTTAGATAAACACGGAGGACACAAAAATTGTCTTTGTTTTATTCTACGTATTCCCATATAAATAAATATTTTTTAGCTCAATTATACAATTTTGTATGACAGTCGGAATGTAAAAGAGCAGTGTTTGTAAAGTTTCAAAAACCATCGTTTGACTTTTAAAATTCGCACAATGCAAACTAAACGTCAGAACTTCATCAAACTTTAATACAACATAGACATATATATTCTGAATTAATTTTGTATGTTTTCAGAATTTTTATTTTACCCAAAAAGGTTTTGTTGTTAATTGTGTGAACTAGCTTTTTCTAAAAAAAACGGCAAACGCTTAAAAAAAATCTAAAAGCTTGTTTTGAAGGTAATTGTCTCAGTTATTGGAATATGTATATTGCTAAACCATATTGTTATGCATATTATTTATATCTTTATAATAGAAAGTGAATCTTTGAAAAATATCAACTATGATAAACTTATAGACACGTTTGCTGCTCAGAAAGCCAGAAAAAAATGTATTTAGCCTATGTACATAAAGGCTTAACTTTAACTTAAGTAATAAAAAAGATTTTTCAATGTAAATAATAAATGTAGAGCTACAGTGATAGTTATTAAACTTGTTTACAACCTACAAGTGTTTATAATTATTGAAATTCATTCCTATGGATAAATGGTAAATTTAAAATGTTAACATTTAATGGCAAACAATAGGCCCCTAAAAAACGAGGTGTGACGGGCCCCCTAGTATGTAAATCCGCCACTGAGAACACGGGAGTATGAAAGTGTAGTTACAACATGATACAGGAACTGTGGAAATACCTGACATTTGCAAAACACTTAATTAATAGGTCGGTTAAGCAGGCGGAAGTTTGCTATATAAACTTGCCCCTGACCTAGAAAGAGGGCCAGTGTCTTGAAAGACGAAGGAGTTCAGTGTCTTGAGAGATGGACGAAGTAGGCCAGTGTCTTGGGAGAAGGACGGAGGCTCTGTAGGTTGAACAGGCCAGTACCAATTGAGAGAAGGACGAAGGTCACCCGGTCTCTGTGCAGCGACCAAGATCGGCCACTGGATAACGGTACATTCTTCAGGATACGAAGACGTTATGAAGACTTTGGGCGAAGTCTACAGGAACTCCTGAGAGCGACAGATTGGGTGAGCAAGCAGATTACTAGATTACTAGCAGATTATTCTATATATTCTAGCTAGATAATTTGGTCTCTTACGAAACCCTAGACCTGCCATGGTTATAGCTCAAATTGGCGAGCCTGTTTTTAGTGTTTTGCAAGCATATTTTAAAAAATTCGTCAAAAATAGTAATTCTATCTCAGTCCAAAAGTGTTCTATACATTGTTTGAAGAGAAAGGTTAAAAGAATTCATATATGCAATTAAAAAAATTATTGATGTAAAATTGTAAGAGTTATTAGCTTAAGAAACAAAAAATTTTCAGTAACGAAAGGAAAAAGTTCAACTTTAAGCCTACATTTTTTGTAATTTTTTTGTAACCGTAAAAAAGTTTCGTAATTTAGTTTTAAATAGAACTGTATAAAAACATTTATCAATTTTAAATTTCTTATTTTGAAAACACCAGTTTTTATGTTCCAAATACACGACTGCTAACAAAACTAGGCCTAGTTTGAAATGTAATTTACTAATACAGTATATGCTTTGCCTAAAAATGAAATATGATTATAACAAAGTGTAGAGGATAAATCAAAGAAAAGAACGGTATACTTGTCTTTCCTTAGTTCACAAATGTGTTTGAGTTATCTTTATTTGAATAACAAAATGACATCAATGTAATGAAAAGTCGCCGGTCGATATTACTAGAGGCAGGATGGGACATTTCAATTACGTGGGAGCGACAAGTGTTGGCCGGTCACACCAGACTGTCCTAATTATGTACTTTCCACAGCTGTCTAGACAAACAAAAAACTGGTTATTTCTAGTTTATTTTCCACCGTTAGAAAGATCGAACTATTCTCTACAAAATGGTGTAAAGGAATCTGTCAAAACATTTGGGATTGTAGGCGTTATCTCAGTTGAAAAATGTGCCTGTTTCATTGGTTGAAAACTGTCCAATCGCAAGGGTTTACAAAAATCATCGTCATAAATCGTGTAAAATAGTTACATGTGATTGGAAGGCACTATTAGAAAGATAAAATCTTGACGAATCCAATGGTATCTTTATAATCTCCATAGAAATACTTCTGTAGATGGTGTTGACCGTTGAAGAAGTGGGAAATGACAGTACAATGGTATGCAAATTGACGCGTGAAACAGCTATACCCCGATATGCATAATTTAAAACGATGATTACGTATGTAAATATAGGTTTTACGAAAACGTTTTAAAAACAAAAATTAAAGTTTAATTGATTTAGTTTCCAACGGTGCCGGTTTTATTACAATTGGATGATTTTGAGTATATTAATTAAACAAATATGCAAATGTATGCGAATTTACGAGTTTGTTCGAAATTGTTGCATCTTGCGCCTGAGAGAACGTCAATTTGGGCAGTCTGCCACGGGGAGGGTTAACAAATTTTAATAAATTACTTTACTGTTGATCATATACTGAGGGTACTTTGCCAATAACATTCTGATGCATTCTGTAAGATTATCAAACTAAAACGAACAATTATTGTACTGCAGTTTATCCAGTGTTTTGCTATCACAAGTCTATTGTACTTTGTAAAAACATATTCTCAAGTTTTTTAATTTATAGTTTTTGTAAAAGACTCACTACCCCCACCAGACGAAGGTAGTACAACTAACATCTTACCATTGAGTATAACCATGTAAACTCCAGAGGCATACAATTCCTCTCCTCCCAACAAAGAGATGTGTTCCACTCCTATGTTATAAGCGACTTGGGCTATCGGACCTTCTTCCAGTTCGGTTGTAATGTGGGTCATCAGAGCCAAATTTTTTACCAGACCGCAAGCCTGGAAAAATTAAGCACTGTATCAGAAAGAATTACAATCAAACACAAGCACAGTACGCGCATACATAAACAGTAAAAGTTTGAATGTTTTATTTTTAGATAAATATACAAAGTAATAATAAGCTAAAAACTTTAACTGTTAATGCACACAAGTTCTATATGCTTCTCATTAAATTTAATGACAACACTCGTTGTTGAAGATCTTCTAACATGTTGGTGAAAAGGGGTTGTTACGCGCTTCTAACCTATATAACAAGAAAACCATACCAACCAGAAGGTTATTTAATATTGTGAACCTTGTGAAAAGAAATATGTATAAATATTTGTTAATCTCAATTTTGATTGTAACTTCGCAGTTGCGCCAGCCGTTCGACAATTGCCACCGGTTCAGCTGTTTTAGTTTTCGGTTTGTTTTGTATGCATTTCCATGTTGTTTTTCAGGTCGTGCTTACTTTTTTGTGACTATTTACTATTATTTAAAGTTGACAAGGTGAGTAGATGGGAAAATAAGAAAATTTATGCTGTAGTGAAGTGCTTTGGTCCGAGTTAGATGACGATAGTGATAATGTTACAGAGGTAAATCCAACAAAGATATACAGGGAAGAAAATTATATAAGTGATATACCCTTCCTGCATTTTTAGTTAATTATAACCAAACTCATGTTTCTATGTTCGTGTAATTTTGTACTGTAGAGATTTCATTTAGTAGAATCTAATGTTTTAATTTTACCAATATTTCAGCTTATCAATATAACATAAATTTCTCAAGTAACCGATTTTTTAATTACTTCCAATTTTGTTCACATACAGAGTGTTGAAAAAGTCGCTTTAATTCCCCTCATTATTTTTGTTACTGAAAATAAGTTAACAAAACTTTGTATATATCTTGTGTTTTGCGTATCAGGACAAATTTGTTGGCATATCTGACCCACTATGATTTTGGGGGGTTTAAAAGGGTAAGGGGGGTTAAAAATTTAAAATATAATGATAGATCAAGTAATACACTCATTGAAAAGCTTATTAAAAGAGAAACAGATGGGCCAAACTAGAGCTTAATATCTTACTTCGTTTCAAAGTAATGGACAATCAAATTTCTGGAAAATAATATGATGATTCCCTGAATAAACGTATTGTTTGTGAGAGATTTCGAAGAGCTTGTCCATATAAAAAAAATCCTTTCAACCTTGTCTTCATTTGAGCGATTCATTTGTAAAAAGGCAAAACTGAGTGCTACCACAGCAAAATATCAGGAACAAAATGAAGGAGGTAATTATATCCTATCAGTACATGAAAAGTGGTGCTTATCAGTTATGCATACAGTAGAGAAAGTCAGGAGCAAAGGTCAAGGGTTGTATTCCCGGTTCCATTTATATTTTCCCCAAAGTTTTTCAAGTATACAACAATTAGTGGCACCGTACTACACTTATTTACAGTTTCTATTTTTAAAATGTGTTACATTTAACTTCAACCTACAACTTACTTATTCCTAATATTAATTAATAACCTGCTTTGATGTTACAATAAAATTATCGTTTTCCAGAACTTTGATTGTCAATTAAAAAGCAAGATACTGAGCTCTAATTTGCGCCATTGTGTTTCTCTTTTAATAAACTTTACAATGGTGAATTTCATGACCTACCTTTACATTTGAAATTGTTACCCCTCAAGCCCCACAAAATCATAGGATAGAGGTTCAGCTATGTCAAAAAATGTTTCCTGTTATGCAACACAAGACATAGACAAAGTTTTGTTAGCTATTTTCAATAACAAAAATAATAAAGGTGGTTAAAGGGACTTTATGAAGACTGTATACAAAAATGTCCATGTAACAAAATATATGTGTCAGTCTCTATAGGATTTAACCAAAAATTGAATCTGAAAGTGATGCTCTTACATCGTACTTTTCAATGCCGCAATATATATTTTATTACCTCTCCTTCAGGTGTATCTGACGGGCACAGCATCCCCCACTGTGAAGGCTGCAATGATCTTGGACCAGATACTTTTCTCGTTTTCTCAAACTGAGAGTTAACTCGCGTCATCATTCCTAAAGCAGAGATGAAAGAGAGCCGAGACAAAACTTGGGTCACACCTTGGCGTTCCATTTTGAATCTCTTGATCGTCCAATTTCCCTAAAACAATGTTTTAAAATGTAGTAACAGTTGAACTGTAGAAACATCTACTCCTAAATTAAAATTAAGTTTTTAAGGTTCCTTATATTAAAAAGAAAAACAAAACACTCATTACTCGATTGTTTGTGTCTGTAGATTTCTCTGGAACGGTTAAGGGACAATGAAATTTATATGTATCCCTCTATAATAACAATAATTACAATTCAGAAAAAATTAATAAATAAATGTTGTGAGTAATTAAATAAAACGTAATCAATAAAGATATACCTATTCATAAATAAACTAAACATTTAAATAAGGAATCTAAGAGCTACTTTGAGGTTAAAACCTGTTTTGGGCCAACCCTCACTTCGTTTTCTATAAACACTTTAAAAAAGTAACAACCCAGACACAACTGGAAAAAACCTATCCTGAAAATATCAAATAAAAACAGGAAAACCTATACAAAAACTAATAACAGAAATAAATAAATTATTCAAAAACAAATCAGACGATCTTACCAACTTTTGTTGTACTGCCACCATTTGTAATTCTGTTCTACTCCACAGAGTCGCAAACATCACTTCTCTCTTGCTGCCTATCTTACCAAACTTTTAGTTGTCTTTCTTATTCCTTTACTTGCCGGTTGATTCCGACAGCACGGGCTCCCTCGCTCATTGTCTGGAGGCTGATCCCTCCAGGACAAACTCTCCTATCACCGGGTGGTCTGTCAGCTGATCCCAACAGCGACCCACCTCGCTCGTTGTCTGGAGGCTGACCCCTCCAGGACAAACTCTCCTATCACCGGGTGGTCTGTCAGCTGATCCCGACAGCGTCCCACCTTGCTCGTTGTCTGGAGGCTGATCCCTCCAGGACGAATCTTCCTTCTGAAACCAGTATCACGTAATACTGCATAATACCCTTCTAACCCCAAACCGATAACTTTCATCCGGTTTTCTTAAATCATAATCCTCGAAAAAAATTTGATCAAATTCTAGCTGTTGAAACTGACTTCGTCCATAGATCTTAGCAAAATAAACCCAATATTTAAATCGCAATGCCTACACAAATAAAAATTTTATATTTGACTTCTACGTCTATAAATTCAAATTAATTCTAGTACACTGTATTGAATTAAGACTTACGGTTGAAATAGCGAAAACTAATACATTTGTGATCAGATCCTGTCGCATGTGTTTCACAATGTCAAACTGTGCAGCTTTTATCTTCGGAATGTTTTTATCTGCGATGGTTTTCAGCTGTGAATTAGAAATAGGAATAGTTAAATAAAAATAGAACTGTATAAAACATAAGAGTTATTCAAGGTTTAAGATACAGTTTGGTAAAAGTTTTGCTGCATTAAAGGATTTTGTGTAAGGAAGGAATATAATAAAACCTATAGTAATATTATAAAGAGGTAAAATTTGTTTGTTTGTATCTTTGGAACTACTGAACCAATTGAAACATTTTTTTTAAATAAAAAGCTACACTATCCCTGAGTAACAAATGCTATAATTCATTTCGATAAAAAAATTTTTTATTTCAATATTTGTAAATTTAGTCGCACAAATTTAGTGGATAAATTAGATTAGGCCTAGACTAATGAACCAGCCACACATATTATTTTTGCTTGGATGTATTTACATTGATTACCATAGCAACCAATTGAATAAAATAACAAATAAAACAGCGCTCTAATATTTCCATTAACACCTGATTTCAAACTTTGAAGTAATTATTTGTATTTCTCACTTTTAGGTTAGGCTTTTATTAAAGTGTAGACCTGAGTCTTGCTGGTTCTTTTCACCTTTATTATAACTGCTGTTATAAAATGTACAAAAATAATTTGATTTGGGCATTTAACATTATTTACCATCTTAGCTTAGGGGTTATTATTAATCCTACACCTTTATTATAAAGAAAACATAACGTGATTATGTGTATAGAAGATTCAAACGGGGTTGGCGTGTGGAGCACGTACTTTACAAAAACTGCTTTATTTTTGTGGGCCCAGACCAAAGTTTTATAAATATAAAGTTCTGGCAAAGTATGTTGCAATCTCTAAAAACAGACCCTACCTTTCTCTGCCTATCCCAGTGATAGTTTTTAGAATTCTTTTGAAGTATGAATACCCCCTGTAAACCAGCAGCATCCCCCACACCACAACGCCAATCATGAATCAATCGAACCCAATAAAAATTGTTTAAAACTTTTTATATCCATTGAAAATTGTTTCTCTGACATATCATATAGAAAAATATATAAAACACTTACTTCTGAATTAAATCGCTTAAAGCAGTCTTCAAACATAAGCGACAAGAGCGATCCAGCCAACTCGAGCCTCTTGTTGCCATAGTAGTCTCTGTCATCGACAACTTCAGCATCGTCCTGGGCTTGGATCACTCGGCGCAACATTAGGGCTGTGTAAATTGCTTTTAACTTAAAGTTAAAGTTTTCAACCTACAAAAAATAATATTTTAATGTAACGTGTACAACGCATATTAAATTGGAGTTCATCGATAAAAATATTCTAGTAACGATAAGATGACGTAACAGCTGTCACAGTCAAATTTAATACTGATAAAGAAGGGGTTGAATAATTATATGTACTAGAAATAGGATCTGCGAAAGTGATCGTTCAGGACAAATAATGTGTTAAAAGTTCTATAAGTGATGGAAAACAATTATCAACTCCTATCAAAGCAAGGATACGTCCGTACGTTCATACTTACTTATGTACATACGTAAGTAACATATAATGTAACAGCTGATTTCACTTATCATCTGTAATACTTACACAAAACCTAGCATAGATTATACTTATTTTTGGTTATGTTTACAACTTCAATCATTATAATTTCTTATGAAGTTTTTTTTTAATATGAGTTATAGAACTATTGTACCTGTATGGTATAATATGTTATAAGATTTACTTTGAGGTTATAAACATATATACACAACCTTTTATCATCAATCTATTCATTTATACAAATTTAACCCTTTGCGCTCGAAGAGCGTTTTTAAAAAACGTTCCTCTCGAGTTGTATGGCCACTGGGAGTGGGCACACCATTTTCTGTATCAGCTTAGAATTGTTTTCGCAGTATTGTTCCTCCCAGCTCGTATGGGCCACTCAGAGTGCCCAATACAAAATCCCGCGAACACTCGCATGGCCACCGTGAGTGGACCTAGCATTACGTATCTATAGAAACCTATTTCTGATAATTATAAAATTACGAAAATGGATAATTTAAATTAATTAAGTTATAATGTAGGTTTGTAAAATTAATTTTAAAACATTTTCTATATTGTAGTTTGTCATGACTATTGGTTGTATCGTTGTATCCCACTTTGGTTTTCAAATGTTATTTATATAATATAAATATAACGTCTTTATGAGGTTTAAAATACTAAGCAATACCGTGTTTTCTATTTCAAATAAGTTATAGTTGTCATTAAACAGAGCTTATTTATAAAATATTCATGTTTGCTCTAACCTACTTACCAACTTGTCAAGTGAATTCAACAAAACAATTCCGAACTGGTGATGCCATAAAGTCAAAATGGCAGCCAAATACATGCCGACAAAAGAGCGGCCACTCTCGGTGGCCATGCGACCTGAAAGGACTAAGTTCACGGGAAATAATACGAGTTGTCTAAGAATCGGGTGTGGACACTGGTAGTGGCCTTCCGAGCACAAAGGATTAAAGAAGAGATACCTATTCGTTTAGCTTCGGAAACATCGTACATCTTCGTATAACTGTAATACATGTGAGTTTCAGGGTTTTTAAACATCAAAATAGTAGTATAACGTAAAAAGGGTCATAAGGTAAATTTTGGACATTAGCCTAATTTAAAAGATTTAGTTATTTCATAATATTAATGAACATAGAAATTCAAAGGGAAATGCAGACATTAATTAATAATTCAGAATAAATCAAACATAATATTAACTTCATGTTTAATTTCAGTTTTGTTTAAATATTTAAATCATGTTTCATGATGTGTCAAAATATGAAAAACATTTAAAAGGTATTGGAGAGTTTGAAGCTATGGTCCACTAAGTTTTTAGACAGTGATGAATAAATATTGAAAGATTATTTCAGACATCGTAAGAAATAAACTTGATAGATTATGTTGGAAGCCTGTGTGATTCATCTATGATAGAGACAGAATTTTTGTCCGAGATGTTGGCAACATTCAAAGGTAGTTGTAGGGGAACATATTTACGGTCCCCTGGAGAACAGCTTCCCATTGGTGTTTCCTGGTTTGTATCACGTGACATGGCGTGATCGGAAGAAAGAACGAGGAAGAAGGAGCCTTCTTCCCATTTGCAACAGTATTCCAGTACAGAGCAGACATGTTTTGCAGTTAGTCCAGCGAAATGTTTTAACAAGTGCTTATTTGCGGTAGTTAAAGTACAACTACCGTTTAAATATGTTTAAAGAGGAGTAAAGACAGTGCCGTATATCGTACGATAACGAAAATGTGAAAATTGTTCGTAAATTGTCTCAAAAATATCAACTTTGAAAGTTTGCGTAATCGCGTGGTGTGGCTTCAACATCTATTAAAAAAGATTTTATAACAAGTGCTATAGTGAATCAAAATCTACGTGGCTAAAGTGCGACGAACTAAAGAATAATGGGGTTTTCTATTTAAATTAAATTCACATGTGTTGTAAGTTTTTTCTCTTTTGTAAATTCATATTTTTTTTAAAGTGCACTATAAAGCAAAGAATCGTAAGTAGTAAATTAATTTAACCAAGTCTGCATTTGAATATTTTATCAATATAAGTTGTTGTATGTTTAAGGTGAAATTACTAATAATGAATTTGTGTGTTTGAGTGTCTGATTGCGATAGTTGAGATGATGAATTGCCAATTTGATTTAATTATTAATGTGTGTGTTTTTGCAATTTAAAATGATACAGTAAAGTATTAATGCCAACCACTATGACTTTTTAATTTGAGTTTTTATCCTTTCCAGAAGTACTTTATGGTAACGAACCTTGTTTAAATTATAAATTCAGTTTTCAGTTTTTCTTTGTAAGTGAAATAAAATGGCGGCAGTCTTTGGTGAGGGAGGCGGTTTGGAGCCAAAGTTGCCATGTGAACAACATGGCGGCCATGGTTCTGGACGAGTCCATTTTTAACCAGAGAACTGTAGTCATAGATGAGACAGTTTTATGTGTAACAGATATTTCAATGATCAACTGTTGAGTAACAGATGTGATCAAAACATAACCTAACTTCAATTTTGGGGTTATGTTTGTTTGTTTTATTGGGATTAAGGTGTTGTAAAATTTTAAAATGATAATTTAATTAAATAAATAAGTAAATGGATTGAAGATAGGAAATAATAAATAATTGTTACACAGTAAAGGTATTTTTTTTATATTTTAAAAATAACTTAGAAATATTTTTGTCAAAATTAAATTTTTATTTTTCATTTTTTTTTGTTTTCTATTAATAAATTGTTTGTAAACGGCTTGCAAGGTGGCAGCACGTTACATAACATATAAACATATTTCATTATTGATTTCTTCACTATAATATTAATAACATCTAAATCATTTGATCAATATAAAATAAAAAGCAATTAAAAGATAATATTTCTATCTTTCTTTAAATATATAATAACGCATATAAATTCAAAATTTTAACAAATAGGTCTAGTTTTATAATTTTTATAATTGTACACATTTACCGAGTTAAAAATCCCCATAAGCCTAGTTAGGTACGCCTAGATAAAGTCTGTTGTTTTTAAGTAGTATTTTTTTAAAGGTTACTCATAGTGTTAAAACCCTCTGAGGATGATGACCATGTCATCGAAATGTACATAAGGGTAGCGTATTAACATAACTTACAATTTAGTTGTTTAGTTATTGTTTTTGTTCCTTGTTTTGTGGTTCGCGGTTTTTATTCAAATCAGTGTGATTTTGTCGCCACAGTGCTCTTTTATTTGTTTAATGTAAAATAATTGACCGCCATGTGTGATAGCCAAGTACGGTAAATTGAACAGCCAATGTATGTTTGAGAAACAAGTAGAAAATAACCACCATTTGAACAACAAACCATAGTGTTTTATCCACTGGACAACAGAAAGACATTGTATTTCATTTACGTGCACATCTAACCAACACCATTATAGGATAAAACAAAAACTGAAAAAATTTGAGAAACTTACAGGCACATGAGCAAGAATTGTTGTTGCTAGCAGGTCTCTGGCTTCATCCATGGCTGGCTTTTGTTTCCCACTTGGCCCTAGAAACCTTTTTTGTTTTGTTTTCCTTCCAATGTAACTGCAATGCAAAATACATTAATCTACTTTAAATGAACAAATTTTTAAAATATTCTTGAAACCATACAATACAATTTTGCTTATCTGGCCTAACGTGGGAGAGACAATACAACACATTAAAATACAATTTTGTGTGATACATTTACAAAATAAATACAGTAAAATCTCTCTTAACCGAAACCATTTTAACCGAAACGGTAAAAAAAATATGTACATCGAAAGACAAAAATTGAAATGCTTACTGTAGTGTGATGTGTCGGCTATTCCCCTCCGCGAGGTCGGATGCCGTTTGGACCGAATAAAGAGAATGTGTAGAGGGGGAATAGGATGGCGAGCCTGGTTGAATGGTTCAATTATAAGTTTGTCCCCAGAGTCGAGTTGATTTGAAATAAAAAAAACACCAAAAAAGGCACTTTTATTAATCGACAATGCGTCAACACATCCTCAGGATCTGCAAGACGGAGAAATAATTGTCAAGTTTCTCCCACCAAACGTGACGAATTAGGGTCAGCCCTTAGGTCAAGGTTTTGAATGTTTTAAAAAGAATTATCGAGCATATTTTTCAAGAACGCTGTTGCAGGGAACAAACGAATAAAAAAAGTGTCAGAAATCTGAAGACAATAAACAGGAGGGAAAATAATATCCTTAACTCCGAAAAAATGTTTGAACAAACTTTATGATGAGAATTTGGTTGAAGACGTCAGTGAAAACGACCAAAGTTTGGTTGAAGACGTCGGTGAAGATATCAACCAAGATGAATGATTAAGCTAATGGCAATGAATCTGACTTTAAGGACCAAGACATTGTTGACATGGTTTTGCCGAACGGTCAAAACAAAAACGAAACAGACGACGAGGATGTGGCAGAGAACAGTCATGACACAGCTGATGAGATCTTCAATGCTTTACGAGTTTATTTTCTATTTTGGGGTATCAAACCTTTTGTGGTTTCTTTTAAAAATGGGTCAATTTATTTTAGTTCAATGTTATATTAATTTTTAATTTAATTTTCTGTTATAATTATTATTATATTTTGTTTTACTATTATATTTTTATGTATGTATTATAATGTAATTAATTATGCATTTTAGGGTTAGGCGGTAGAGAGGACTAGACATTAGTAACCTCGCCCCACAAGAATAAAGGCAATTCTATACTGTACAGAAGGTACAGGTACTAAATAAATTTACTGTCGTTTATTTTTTTTTTTTTACTGTGTATGATTGTCTACATGTTAGAGAAAAAAATTAACAGGTTCTATCAGAACTTTATCATTTGTATGTGGCCTTACGGTTTGTGGAACGGTTGAAGGAAGCTAAGCTTGCTGACGTTTTGCTATTGAAGCGATGGCGAGATGCAGGAAAAAATCGGTGTGAAAAAAAAACCGGAAAAGATGCTAGATTTTTTCAAAAAACAGTAGGCTTAATTGTATACTTAACAAGGTGTAAATACAGTATACTGTATATGTACATACAGTATGTAGAAGCATTTGTTTTATTAAAAGTCAGTTATATAATCTAAATGTGTCATTTTTATTATTAGGCTACCATAAATTTGTTCAGTTAAAGAAATTACACTTTTTTATCCAAAATGACATCCCCCTCTTTTTTTGGGTAACATAGGCTATACTGTATATGTAAAATGTAGGCAAAATTTTAATTTAGAAACTTTAAAAATAAATTTTGAAATACATAATTAAAGCATGACAGACAATATATTACCAAAACAGTTAGTTAGGCAGGTCATTAAAAGAAACATTTCTGGGGCTAAGTTTTTGTTTGAATTGGGAGATAAGAAGCAATATGATTTAGATTTTTATAAGATACTAGCTGACCCGGCAATGTTTCGCTATTGCTTAATTTGAAACTTTGAAAGACTGTAATTCGTATCCCTGAGGGCCGATGTAAATTATAATGGGATTCTGCTCATTGCTTGATTTACCTAACCTATTTATATTCAGTTTTTGATCCAAATCAGTTGTTGATCAAAATCAGCTGTTGATCAAAATCAGCTGTTTTAAGCTTTTCATACGAACAGCTGTTTCTGATAAAATCAAAAGAAATATTTCTTCTTCTTCCTTAAGATTGACCTTCCATAAGATTAACATTGAAACTTTGAGGGCCACTGGGGCGTAGCCCTAGTGTCCTAGGACTTTGGTAAATGGCCTAAAACCTTCCCAGGGTTAACCTGTGTTACTATGCAAAATTTCAAAGCAATCGGATGGACGGTTTGGTAACGCATAAAGGACAAACATACAGACAAACGTACAAACAGACATACATTGAACTTTATATATTATATATAATATATATAAAAATGAACAAGGAAATAAAATATTAAATTAATTATTGGCGAAATTGGGAGAAGAGGCGATGAATTCATGGACAGAGCGGATAAGAAGATCCGAGGGATATGACATATATAATAATCTTGATTGTAATCTTGGGGAGGCAGAGTATATTAACAAAAAATACACACGAGAATTTATTAGTTTAATATTCAGAGCAAGGAGTGCCATGCTATCTCTAAACGCCAGACCAAGCAGAAATGGAATTGAAAGGATGTGCTCTTTATGTAAATGCCAAGAGGAGAAAACCATGATACAATTTGTAAGCAGGGCAAAAAAGTTACAAAAAGTGACCAAGTTAAAAAAATTTAAAGTGAACTGTTACGAGCCCTGAGCTAATAAAACTAACACGCTACATTTGCTCACTAACCTGAGGGCTTGGTTCTGAGTGAAGACGTCCGCCGTATAACACTCTTCAATTGAAGCAATCAGTCTCATAGTCACTTCAGGCTCTGTGCCTACCATCTGTATTATTTGCTGATCCGACTGAAATCCCATTGCCTTGAATATTACTATTATTGGAATGTCCTGAAAACAAATAATAATAATATATTAAAAGCTAAATTGTATAATGTATGTGATTTCATAAATGAGATAACAGATGAAAAATAACAGGCGGTATGATTATAATAATCAACTAAATATTCTTCCCACACTACTTTGCTTTAAGTAGCACATCTGCAGTGTTTGAGGCAGAATTGGTAGCCATAAGTGTAGCTCTTTGGGAGACCATGGCTAAACACAAATATAGTAGTCTTGTTCGACTCCAAGTCATCACCAATAGTGAATAATGAAAATAAAAAAAGCACAGAATTACAAAATATCAGACATAACTAAAAAATAGTAGGAAATAATATTAACAATATCGCAATACAGTGAGTTCCCGCTCACGTGGGGGAATGAGGCAGCAGATGACTTGGCGAAGAGAGGAACAAAAATTATCCAAAGACCAGCAGGCGCCCTGACGTTGCAAAGAATTATACGAAAATTGAAAACAACCTCACAGCAGAAATTTGTCAATGATATGAAGGATAAACTGCAGGGCAAAGCTTATGATCGATTTGAGCTTTATAAAGAAAATAGGATGCTTCCACGTAATATATCGGTAGCAAATTTCCGATTAGCAACTGGTCACGATTGTCTTGCCAAGCATCTATACAGAATAAAAAATACTTACCTCGGACAAGTGCACAATTTGCTCGCAAGATTTGGACTCCGTGTTTGTTATGGACAAGTGATCTGCAAGGGTCTGGATGGAGAGAAGCAAGGACGAAGGGATTTTTACTGGACTTTATTGGGAGGCAAGATCCAAGATGGCGAGAGCCAGAAGGAGCCATTAGAAGAAGAGTTATTTTTAAAATTCTGTAAAGCAGACAACTAATAATTATTGGGTAAAAGGTTTTTTATGGTGGTAAAAAACTTATAGTTATCAATAAAAATCAATATGTGTTGGGAAGTAATAGAAAGAAACCAAATACATTTCATAAGGAGATATGAGTGGGGAAATACATTCAATCACGAAGGCATTTGCTGTATTAGATAGTGTGTCGTGAGAATGTGCAAGTTTATTTGATGAGGCAGAGTGAAAACCGAGCTGCGATTTTGGATTATAAGACGTTAGGACAGTTAGTCGCAGTTGTAACATCAAACAGCCAAGAAGTTTGTTAGCTTGTCTCTTTTAACAGTCATCTTCGTAAGAAGTGACTTCATGTAAAAGTTAATAGTTCTTCATCGTAAATAGGAGTGTCTTCATGAAAGTATTAACGGTTCGTCATATTAAATCGTCATTAGGAAGTTAAAACTTCATTGGAACAACATGCGAACTTGATTCATGAACGAGTGTAAAAATTATATTATTCATCAAGAATAACTTTGTAGTGATATTGTTCATGATTAAATTATATAAAATAATTTCATGTAATACCAGGGAAAACCCCTGCGTGCTCCGCACGCCAACCCCGTTAGAACCTTCTATGCACATAATCATGGGTTGTTTTCTTTAACCCTTCGTACGCGATAAGCGGAATATTCTGCCACTCGTATATAACCCTATGCGTTTTTTAAGAGGAATATTCCGCTGTTGGCCGTAAGGAAGGTTTTTATTTATTTTAGTTCACCAAAATACCGATAGAATGCGTGACAATGTTCCTTGAGTGGTCAGATGACGTGTTGTTGTGTGTGTGACGCATCACAGCTGTTGACAAACAAGAGAAGCCTTTGTTTTGTCACGTGAGCGCGCATTCAGTTGCCCTTAGTACTACGCTGGAAGCGGATATTTTCGCACGCTGGCAGTGAACAGCTGATACTCAGTTCTTGCTTACTAATGTTTAGGCTTGTGCGTGTTATTGTTGTGTGAGGTTATTATAACCAATAATACACTTTCTTTGAATCATATTTGTTTTTTATTCGTACCAGACTTATAGAATTAAAAAAAAATCAATAAATAAAAAATCACCAATTTTGCACGGTCATTTATACTATTTTTATAGTACCGTAAATTTTTATTTTAACCATATTTGTTTTTCAGAGGTAACAAACCTATAGAACTAAAAAAAAACCTTTAACAAATAATAATTTTTTTTATTTTTTGCCTAATTACTCGCTAGAGTGATTTTTTACTCTTTTCATGGTAGCGTACGAAGGGTTAATAAAGGATTAATAATAACCCCAAAGCTAAGATTGTAAATAATGTTAAATGTTAAAATCAAACTATTTCGTATATTTTATAACAGCAGTTATAATAAAGGTTAAAAGAACCAGCAAGGCTCATGTCTACACTTTAAAAAAACCTAACCTAACAGTTAGAAATACAAATAATTGCTTCAAAGTTTGTGTTAGGTGTATGGATAACGCAAATTAAGATGCTAAGTCAAAGCAGTGGAAGCAATAGAAAGTTTAAAAAAATTTAATTAGTGAGCTTAGTACCCTAACCACGCCACTAGGAATAATGGAAGGAATTAATTAGCCTTGAATCAATGACGTATTCACAAATTTATATATTCCAAAGAACTTTAAATTGGTTACAACATACAACTTTACTTACACAAAATATACACTTAATAGAGGAGCTCCTTTACAAATTATCCAAATTAACTTCACCTTTTCTAATTTCAACAAAATAAAATGACTTTACAATTATTACAAGAAATAAAATTGTACAATTCAACAATAACATAGAAAATTTAATATTGTTTATATAATGCTTTAAGCAAAAATAAAATGTTCTTCGTGTCTGAATCTCAAACCTACAGAACTATAGTCTGACCTGCTATTGGTAGCAACGTCATTTCGGAACTATGATGACGGTATGCGTGGGCAGCATGAATAGACTCCTTAAACGATATTAGAAAATTGTAAGTTTAACTGCTATTGGCGACCGTTAACAATAGTTCGAATTATAATAGAAAAAACATTACAACTATTTGACAATGTGCAATCTATAATTTGCATATAGTTAGATCAAGAAGAGTTATATGCAATTGTAATGCAGAGCGTGTCACTAGACCTCCAAAACCAATATGAACAAAAACGCTCACTTCTTGAAACAGCTGGCCCAAACCTGATTTCTCTGATTGCTATGCTAAGCAAACAATGTACTTTGATTAGGCCCACTTGAATCCAATCCACTCGATAATAATGTTTACATGGTCCTGCAAAGTTTGTTGCAAAGAAATATTGTCATGTCTGTTTAGGCTTTGTACCTACACAGTTTGAAATCAGCTATTAATATTTGGAAATATTAGAGCAAACAGCTGTTTTATCTGTTTTTTTATTCAATTTGTTGCTATGGTAATAAATGTACTTACATGTGTTGGTTCATCTCTAGGCCTAACCTAAGATTTTTTCCCCACTAAATTTACAAAAATATTGAAATAAAAAATGTTTTTATTTTTATCATAATGAATTATAGCCTATGATATTCAGGTATAGTGAAGCTTTTTATTAGTAAAACTATTTTTTCAATTGGTTCAGAAGTTCCAGAGATTACCCCCTACATACAAACAAACAAATTTTACCTCATTATAATATTAGTAAAGATTTAATTAGGCTATCGTTATTATATTACGATACATTACCGATTACTACTATAGCACCTGATATTAAATAGTTACTTACATCTTGAAGAGTATTGTGTTTCAGGTAGTATTTATGTTTCTTCATAATTATATTAGTCCTAGATTTTTTATCATGCGTACTACTTGTCACTTGACATTGGACTCCTCCTTTCCTGTCGTCTTCCACGATCATTCTGTTACGTGACAACTGTTCCTGGATGAGGATAACCTGTAAATACAGTGCGAGTCAAAAGTGTGGATACACCGTGTTAAATTTTAAATGGATGAAGGTAGAAAAATGAAACTCAGGACACCTTTCTAGGAAATAAAAGTGAACTCTTTAGTCACTATTATAACTTTGCCCATCTCCCCAAAATGGGATTTTCGGAGGTCAGCTCAACATTTTAAAATGTAAAGACCCACTAAGTGGTATTTCATTTTAAAGGTCTTGATTAAAGAAAAATAACAGTGGAAACTAGAGCTTTCTATCTCAACCCTGTACAAAATGGCAGCTCATTGAAATTTTCAGAACCTGGTTCTAATACTTCGGAAATTTACTGTTAATTGAAAACAATGAATTTGTTTAACAGATAAAATTTACAGCTAATAAAACAAACTATTTTTTATAGTGTATTAATTATTTGTATTACAATAGCACTTAGTAATTAGAATTACATTAAACTGTAAAACGGCTTAAGGGTCTGCTGTAGTGGCGGTCATCTTGGATTTTTATCCCATAAGAGCAATGTTAAATTTCAAACCATTTATTTCGTTTACTTTTTATCATAAAATTGTTTGCAAGGTCTCATTTTAAGCACATTCACAATGTACGCATCCGTCTTGCAATTTACATTTTTTTAAATGCTTTTGATTTGTTATGTAATTGACATTTTGTAAGTACAAAGTTTGAACTTTTTTCCTAACACAATAAACAATTAATAATGAAAAATAATTTGCAAGTCGGATCCGAAATTTTATAAAGAATATTCAGTTTTTTTTCAACACTCAATTACAAAATATAGACTTATAAAATGGTTTGAAATGAGGCAATGTCAAAGCGTTCAGCTGCAAGAAATTGCACTGTTTAGATAGGGATACAGTGAGAAGCGGTTGCGTTTCCGGTTGCTTTATTGTTTACTGGAGCAGACCCTTAAACTTATTAACCTGTGTTTTTTATAACAGGTGTTCAAACTGCTGCCCCAGGACAGTTTGCCAATGTATAAGCCTGTCGTAAAAACTTAAAACGGCACGCCGTATGGATTCACGCGTGATTTTTTGTATTTGCGCTACTACTCTTTCCCTAAGGTCATTAATGCACTGGGGTTTTGTTTTATACACGTTGTTTTTAATGTGACCCCCCACAAAGTAATCCAGTGGAGATAGATCTGGCGATCTTGGTGGCCACTCGATACTTCCTCTTCTGCCTATCCAGCGATTGGGAAAAATACTGTTTAAATACTCGCGGACATGCTGGCCGTAGTGTGGAGGTGCTCCATCCTGCTGGAACCAAACTTGATTACAGTTGTTGGTTGCTGTTTGGATAGCTGGATAAATCTGATTTTGTAGTATTTCCTGGTATATCTCGGCATTAAGATTGCCATCAATAAAAAAAAGGTCCAACAAACTGATCCCTCACAATGCAAAGCCAAACGTTTAACTTTTCAGGTTGCCGGTTGTGTTGCTCTCTTATCCAACGAGGGTTAACATCAGCCCAATAACGACAATTGTGTCTGTTAACGTTACCATTTAACATGAAAGTTGCTTCGTCTGAGAAAGCAATGTTGTTCATTCTAATTGTATTGTTATCAATGCCTCATCATCAGTTCACAAAATCCTAATCGACGATCAAAATAGTCCTCACTTAGCTTTTGAACTAAACTAATTTTGTAAACTAAAACCACCGTAATGTAAAACTCTACAAACTGATGTTTGACATATACCTAACATTAGGGAAACCTTTCTTGTTGAGGCATAAAGATCTTCTACAACAAAATGTAAAACGTCATGTGACAATGCTTCGTTTGTAGCCGATTTTGGTCTTCCATGTTTGGGGCGGTCTGTTTCCTGGAAACGTTAGATAGTTTTTTGAACTCCTGATTTATAAACTGGGTTTAAATTAGGATAAGTGTCATTAAATAAATTTCTTACTTCATCATAAGATCTCACCCGGTCTCCGCAGCCTCGCATCATCAGGATCATAATACGCTCTTGTTCAAAATATTTATACTAACGACCGTT
>JAGFPH010002566.1:50185-75242 GCA_018207615.1 Philaenus spumarius | reverse complement strand
CAATAAAGATTTGTGAAATATTACAAAAAGTTTTCATTCATTTATTTGCGCTCTTGTTCACTTAAACTCTCCATTTCATCTTACAGTATCACAAAATCACGTCTTAACTCTGTTGAACCAGAAACTAAACCTGATACACTTCCTCAAAACTGATAAGATAAGGGAGGCCTACCCTGCAGCAGGTAATAACTGTAAAAACAGGTTTGAGTTTGTAAGAAAAGTGGTTGTCTATTGGGGTTATTTACCACCTGTATGTGGATGTTCATGTTTTGCCTCAATGAAGTTTTACTTAATTTCAACGAGCTGCCATTTTGTACTGGGTTGAGATAGAAAGCTCTACTTCCACTGTTCTTCTTCTTAAATCAAGACCTTTAAAATGAGGTGTCACTTAATGGTAAGGGTAACTGCTATTCACTTGTAAACATGACAATGATTAAAGCGTCGATGTTACTTAACAACAGTGGGCTATCTCAAAGTTGAACAAGGTTTTTTCAATCAAAACCCACTCCTATTACTGAACATATATGTTTTAGTAGTCTAAAATTGTTTACCTTTTCTGTTCCTCGTACGACGAAGTAACCGCCAGGATCGTGGGGACATTCATTCATTTTAGACAGTTCGTACTCGGACTTGCCATGTAGTACACAGTTGGAACTTCGCAACATTATTGGCATTCTGAAAAAAACGACAACATCTTAATTAAACCCTTCATTTTAACAAAGCAGATTTTGTTTTAATAAAGGCACAATATTCATCCAGACAATGCGAACATGATATTTCACTCTTGAGGAGTTGCAAATGACTGGAGTAAAGTTAAAAGTAGTTAAAGCGACGGGCTTTGATAAAATACCGAATGAGATGCTCGTGAAAGTAACCGAATAGTATTCGGAAATGCCGCTGAGAGCATATAATTATTGTTTAAAAAACGGGATCTTCTTCGGCGAGTGGAAGAGGCAGAAACTAATTTTGTTAAGAAAAGCTGATAAACGACTAGGTAGGACTACATCTTATAGAGGGACTCATTATGCAGAGGATTGAGATATTCATGCAGAAAAATAACATAGATTTATCGCAAAGACAGTTTGCCTTCAGACGAGGCAAATCAACTGGTGTCGCTATTCTAAAAGCGGTGGATATCGCTAAGGATGGAAGAAGTAGTCAGAGAAAGAGAAAGGGGTTCTGTGCCTTAAGAACCATAGATATAAGAAATAATGTCTTCAACACTGTGAAGTGGGAAGAGGACTTCATTAACATGTAGATGACTTTTTAGAGAATATTTTAGGCTACTTTTTTTTCCGAAAAAAATTAAAATTCCTGTCTAAAAATTTAAAAATTGTAAAAATTTGTGGACAAAATTAGGGATTTTGTGGATAAATTGTTGGAGATATTAACATAAGCTAAAGTAGATTGAGAACTTATTTTACAATAACTGAGGGCGTAGCTCAGGTGGTAGAGCGCTTGCTTAGCATTAGGAGGGATCGATGCCCGGCGCCTCCAGAACTTTTTTTCCCACTTTTGTTTTATGAACAAATTGTTCATAATTTGTTAATGATCTATGACTATTTTTACAAGATATTCTATTATAGTTTTAATTAATTATTATATTCGTATAACCTCACAACTTGAGTAATCCTTAAGGGTCTGCTGTAGTGGCGGCCATCTTGGATTGTTATCCCATAAGAGCAATGTTAGATTTCAAACCATTTATTTAGTTTATTTTTTATCATAAAATTGTTTGCAAGGTTTCATTTTAACCACAGTCACAATACGCATCCGTTTTGCAATTTAGTTTTTTTTAAATGTTTTTGATTTTTTATGTAATTGAAATTTTGTAAGTACAAAGTTTGATTTTTTTCCCTAACACAATAAAAAGTTAATAATGAAAAATAATTTGCAAGCCGGATCCGAAATTTTATAAAGAATATTCAGTTTTTTTTTCAACACTCAATTACAAAAGATAGACTTATAAAATGGTTTGAAATGTGGCAATGTCAAAGCGTTCAGCTGCAAGAAATTGCACTGTTTAGATAAGGATATAGTGAGAAGCGCTTTCGTTTCCGGTTACTTTCTCGTTTACTGGAGCAGACCCTTAATCAGCTTCAAATTATAATAAATATTGTAATCACATTCTGCCCGTGCTTTATAAATGAATAAATTAATTACACAGCCAGATTAAGTTTAATTATTTTTTCAAAAAATTTTAACAATATCATTAAAATCAATGCATTATTATTAGCATGTTCTCCGCATTTTTAGATGATTTAAAAAAAAAAAAAACTAAAACTAAGTTATAATTAATTGGTAAATGTAGGCTACTTAAATTATCAAATTAAATGTATTTAGCTTTATCATATCAAATGTAACCGTATTGTGTAATTTATTTTATAAGAAAATATACTATCATGTAAATGATTTAAAATATAATAATTAATGTACTGTATTACATAATATTTCAATGCATCTATACATCCTTATATATAATTCTGTAAGCGAAATTTTAGATTCAAAATTGTGGGAATTTGGTAAATCGGAGGATAATGAGAGAGGTATCAAATTAAAGGTATCGGTTCAAGGAATGAGGGAAAAATATAAGTTTTTTCTAAAATTAAAAACTAAGTGGTTTTTGAGGTCCCCGAAAAACGAAAAATCCCCATAAGAAATACATGAGAATTTAAAAACATCTGCATTGTTTACATTAAAACATTTGGTATTAAATAAATAAATTAAAAACATAAAACAGCTGTTCTGCAGTTTACATTAAAACAGTTGGTATTAAATAAATAAATTAAAAACATAAAACAGCTGTTCTGTAAAATAATATGACAGTTAATGTAAATTATATTTTTAAGTTAAATCTGCTACTTATTATCCTATAACAGATACACGTTGACACACACATAGAAGAGAAACCTTATAAGTGTGATTTTTGGAAGGTTGTATGGCTGTTCTATTAACTTTTCATACATTTATACTAATATTATAAAGAGGTAAAGTTTGTTGTTTTGTTTGTTTGTTTGTTTGTATGTAGGGGGTAATCTCTGGCACTACTGAACCGATTGAAAAAATAGTTTTACTAATTAAAAGCTACATTTTCCCTGAGTAACATAGGCTATAATTCATTTCGATAAAAACCTTTTTTTATTTCAATATTTGTAAATTTAATCCGAAAAAATTCTTAGGTTAGGCCTAGAATGATAAACCAACAAGTTTATTTACATTTATTACCATAGCAACCAATGGAATAAAATAACAGATAAAATAGCTGTTTGTTCCAATATTTCCATTACAGCTGATTTCAAAATTTGAAGCAAAGCAATTATTTTTGTATTTCTAGCTTTTAGGTTAGGGTTTTAAAGTGTAGACCTGAGCCTTGCTGGTTCTATTAACCATTATTATAACTGCTGTTATCAAATATAAGAACTAATTTGATTTGAACATTTATCATTATTTACCATCTTAGTTTTCAGGTTATTATTAATCGCACAACTTTATTGTAAATAAAACATAACATTTGTTTTTAGAAGATTCCATTGGGGGTTGGCGTGCGGAGCACGCAGGGGTCTCCCCTAGTATAAATAAAATTGAAGTGTCTGACTGTGATTTCAAAATTCATATTTTTTCATAAGGTTATTCACATTTTATCAAAACCTAAACATGAAATTTTTTATTTTTCGTTCGTCTGTCTTATTGTCTGTCTGTTTGTTTGTTCGGGCTAATATCCAGAATGGATGAACAAATTTTGACGAAACATTCATTTGCATGTAGAGGACTTTTCAGAGATTATTCTAGGCAACTTTTTACCCCGGAAAAATTTAGGGTTCCTATTTAAAAATTGAAAAATAGTAAAAATTATGTTTTGTGAACGGACGTGACACGTGACCATTATAAATAAAGCAACAGATTTGGATCAAAAGCTTAACACTTTGACAAGATCGTCTGTGTTTTATTTTACTGCGTACGCTGGTTTAACATATATCAAAATAGTATGCAATAATGTGAAATGTATTCATAGATGTTAAATACGCTTCAAAACCTGATTTGTAATATTTATGTTCCTTCGGGAGTTATTAGTAACAAACTGGTGATTTAGCCGAGTCCTTTATTTAATTAAATTACAAGTGAAAAAACATAGGCCAAGACCGGGAGTTGAACCCGGGACCTTTACGTTTCCGTCGTAATGCTCTGCCAACTGAGCTACCCTGATCGCTCCAGATATTGGTCGATGCTATCTCACTTGTACGGTTTTACTGCAATTATTGAATTAACAGATTGAATACCTCGTGAATACGACATTGAAAACAACCTCAATTCTTATTTTGCAGCTTACAGTGGTGTTATTATTAATACTTTAATATCCCTTGCTGAGGAAGCGTGTAAGCGGAAAAAAAATAAATAAAAAAAATATTCTTTATTTAATCACATCTGCAAGCAAAGCTGCAGATTCCAGCTAGTAGCTAATTAGAAAAGATAACAAAAAGATAAGATAATATTACATTTGGCTCTACTATCTAGTTATTCATTCATGAATCCAGAAGCTATGTAACAGAAAATCAATTCTAAAAAACTTTATTTGATCAAGAAATCCTGTGGTTGCTAGTTTCAAATGTATTCTAAAAGGTTTTCCAATACTTTTCAATCATTTAAATTTTAATTTTTAAAACAAGGTTGCAAATAGGACACAAACTTACAAATAAAATACTTCCTTGTCCTATTGTAAATTTGAAATGAAATGTTAAAATATTTTGAATATCATAAAGGTTTCTTTAACCTTTCCTAGTTCAGTACTTTAAATGAAACTCATTTGAGATTTTTCATTTAATATGACCACTCATTAGGATTGCAAAAACCACATAATAATAATAACAATATCTGATTATTCCAAATTAACGGAGTTCTAGCAAATTAATTTGAACAATTACTCTTCATACAAGCTGTTATTATTAACCTGGTCATAATCTTATATAACAATTAACGTACGTAATGAACCCATTAAATACCTGCCAATAAGGAGATTGCTCCTTGCTACGCGTTGGCTACCTCGAGTGTACTCGATGTCAACTGTGATTGGAGCAGAATAGGTTAAATCACGAAGTCGACATTCGTGTGGAGTAGTTGATCTAATAATACCAAAACCTTCTTCAACATCCGGCATGCCCACATAAATATTCAAGTATCTGTAAATTTAAATGTAATTAAATTTAGTTATACATGGTTACAATACTTATTATACTTGGGGTCGGACAGTATAGGCTACATGTGTTCTAGAAACTGCCTTTTCATGCACAAGCTTTACTTCTTAATTAACTCCTAAAATATATTTCAAAAACATTGGAAAGCACTTAAAGGGAATCTTCGACTACTTTAGTAGTGAAATTTTATAGCTAGGTAATTCAGTGTGTGTTTCTTTTGGCAGTTGCATGGCCTCCCCTGCAACAAAACCAACATCACCAAGACGAACTAAGCATGTCACCTTGCTGAAAGGAAAAAAAGGCAGATTAATGAACACAAATGAGGAATTTGAGATCTATAGAGCCTTCAAAAACGATACAGATGACATTTTAAATGATCAACTTTCCTTCCAATCGCATTGTTTATATGATACGGCTTTAAATAATTTAAAATCGCCCAACAGAGGTCGTTATCAGCTGGACTGTTAGCTCTTGCCGGCAGTACTCCGACAGACATGATTGAGTGCACTACGGTGTCAGACACGTTGATGTTTATTTGTGTTAGTGTACGTGTTTTTTTAATGTTTGACGAGCTCCTCTGAGTGAAATAAATATTATCTGATGTTGGGGTCAAGACCCCGAAACTAGTCAAGAATCAACTCAATTGAAGTCACAAGACAAACCTACAAGGTAATTAATATATTATATTCATTTGTGACTTGGCACCAAAAAATTAATATCATATTGGTAAAGTTGGCCCTTGCGGTTAGGATTATATTGTGATAGAAAAATCATAAGCCAACTTTTTACTGTAAGAACAATTTAGGAGAAATTAGGTGTAAAACAGTGGTGTTTATAAACTTACCTGTAATGCAGTGTATGTAATGCCAAACACGCTGTAATTTCAATTGTTAAGTTAAATGGACAAGAAAGAAGTTTTATAAGCATTTTATGAGTATCCAAGTCACTATTGATAATAATATTTTTACCTTTTTGTTTCCGTCTTGTGACTTCGTCTGCGTTTCTTATATATGACGCATTTCAAAAACTATGTTTCATCATCAGACTAATAAATTAACAGTTCACATCACAAAAAAACACAACAACATGCAACTCACGACATATAACACATAATATAAATTGTCCGATAGACGTCTCCTATGGTGGGCGGTCGAACGACAACTCAGTTAATTAATCTGATTATGAAACATAGTTTTTGAAACGCTTCATATATAAGAAACGCAGACGAAGTCACAAGACGGAAACAAAAAGGTAAAAATAAAAAAGAAGTTATGATTGGGTTATAATGACGCTAACCATTTAAAAGTCATACAGTGTCAAATTTGTATCCTATTATTAGTTTCAAGATTCTTCATTTTATTTCTAAAAATATGAAATTAAATTGTATAAATCTTGACATGGTCTTGCAAATATTCCAGCCTTATACCGAACGATCCGATAAAATTTTTAACAAATTCCCTGCGACTTCACCCTTCGACCATTGTTCTCCTTCACCCTGCCATATTCTTTTGATTTGAGGTTTATTTCATTGCACAAGTAATAGTTCATCGTCATAAATATGTATACATTGTTTGACTTTAAATATTATTCCTAGTCTAATTAAACTGCCTCATAAATACCGTAACTAGCAAAACCATGATCTTTAAGCCACTAACAGTTGTAGAACTTATCTAAATATTATGTTGTGTTTTTAATAATGAAGTTCTTCAGTTAATATTATAAAACTAATAACTGTAAATTACTTATCTATGGATGAATTATTTTTCATAATGTACAGAAATTAACTTTAATAAATAACATAGACCTAAAGTAAGTGTTTGTAGATAAAATGCGTAATATGACTCCTGCCATGCAATAATTGTTTCAAATAAATAAATCAACTTACTTGACATAAAATAGAGGATCTGCATCACTGAGTACTTTATCATTTGCCTTGACAATATTTTTTATTTCAACGTTTATGAAATAATTAAAAGAATCAATATGTTGTTTTACTAATCCTTTAATGCTTAAAAATGCTGGTACAAGTGTCCATTTGTCCTAAAAAATAAGACAAAATAGAGTTTTTTTTAATAATAAAACACAGTAATGAGAAACTAATTATTATTTTACTAAATAGTTATTATTATATTTGATGTACATAACAACATAGCTCATTTCTCTTGCATCAATACAAAACAGGAACTGTTGGTTAAGAGATTGTTAGGCTACATGAACACAGCTTTTGTAAATAAGTTAGTTAAAGAATTGTATTCATCATTCTGTTGTTTATTTACTTTGATTGAGTAATTCTTTAACTAACTTATTATTACAACATTGGCGATATTATGTCACATCATTATACAAAAGAATAAAAATAATCACAACTACAGTATGCGTCTTTTGTTTTAACCCGTGGAGTAGCAAGGTGCAGTGGTTAGTGTCCAAAGTTGCTACAGTTAAAGCTCCCAAAACGGTTGCGCAGATTCAAGCCTAGTTATTGGTGTTTGGCTTGCGTGTATTTAAACAGACCTGAGATTAGTGACTACTCCCAATAATTTAAGCGGTCAACAATATAAACAACCAGGAGACAGACAAATGAACGTTAAAATTTCCTAAACATTTTATTTACGGTATTCATTACTATCTCGGTCACTTGATTCCCTATATGAAAATCACAAACAACATATAGCAGGTAAATTAAGAATAGGCCTAAAGAAGGAATGGAGCATAGAAAGTTAATGGATTCCTAGGTTTGTTCCTTCATTAACATAACATTAAACTATGAGTCTACAAGGGAAATATTCCACCAATTAAATAATATAAACTAAAAACCCAGAAAATTAAAATAAATAGTTAAAATGAATTGGTCAACTTGCACTGCATGAGCACGAATACCCTTTACACGAGCATGCTAAATGTAAGTGCAGTACCGTCTACCGTACATAGTTTCCTTAATATTTTTGTATAGGCCTAATGATTTTTGACATTAGTTTTACAGCACGTTTCCCTGCTGATATCTTTGCACATGATGGCCTCTTTTTAAGGAAAGAGAGTAGTGTTAGTCTACAACATAAGCATAGGCCTATTGTAATTTATTGAATGTTGAATTACGAATCCAAATTACGAAAGCTTTCTTATTTTTCTTTTAAATGATAGTTTTTAATAGTTTTACTAACTGCAAATATACTAACTTTATGATTACGTTGACATTTTTATGGTTGTGCAATTTTTACATTATGTAACTTTTGTTAGGTTTACATAAGAATTAAATGTAGTTAGTTAAACAAAGCCACACATTGGTAGCCATTATGTAACTTTATGCCCTTTAACAGGGTTATCGATTATAACAAATAATTTAATTTTAATAATAATATGAGTTTACTTTATTTTGTTTTTTATTTAATTATTTCTCAAAGTTGTGTATTCGTAGATCTATTGCAAGCATTTGAAAAGGATTGGATCGGTTTGAATGACATAAACCATCTGAAATCAACCTTGAACATTATTGAATTAATTCATTTAGTAAAAAACAACATATATATACATAATTATTCATGAGTTAATAAGCTTATCAAATAAAATAAAGAAATTAGAGAGCATGTTAATTATAAGTACTGCACTGTACATACCATAATTTTTTATATCTTTTAAATCGAAAACACTGTCCGCACTTTACGAACCAGTATTTCTTTATCGGTTGTCACACTTCGATGATGAGATCATTTGTTTGGAGCGTTTATTAACTAGAAATGGGCCTATACAATATTTTGTTGATTATATATTATATTGTAATGTTTCAAAAACTGTACGTTGTGAAATCAATTTATAATGTTTAAATTTAGGCCTATGTTGGTCAAAATTTATAATAGTTTAATTAATGAACAATCTGACAAAGTAATAGTAAACAATTAGCTAATGAAGAAATAAACTAGGCCTACATTTGTTTTAACCCTCCGTCGGTCGCAGTGTATCAAATTGATACCAGCAAGTGCAAATATGGTGTCATTTTCTTCTACACTGGCGGTGAACTCTCCCCTCCACAGCCGCCCTTCCTTACCTTTTCCCCTTCATAACTCAGTGCAGAAAGTAGTCTTTCAAACTTGACACGTGCATGCTCTGAGCCTTTGTATCAAATTGATACAGTGCGACCGCTCCCGTCCGTTTCAGTCGATTATCGTTTTGATACAGTGCGACCTTTCTTGTTCAACTTTTTACGTATCATTTTGATTCAGTGGGACCTTACTTGTATTTTATTGTAGTAATTATTTAGTTTTTTATAAAAATTTCAACAAGACAGACTCATTTTAATTTAGAAGATACAAATGATGAGGATGTTGTGAAAGATTTGTTATTTGGTGACATTAGTGAAGGTGACAATATATTACAAAGATTATTTTGGTGCCGAAACTGACACTGAAGGTGAGGACAATATTTCAGAGCGGGAAGAAGATTCTGAAACTGGACAGAGTGGGGTAGATGAAGAAACAGAGGATGAAGAAGAAATATACAGTGTGACACCAACCAGACAACCACAGCCAGACATTGAGGTACAACCACAGCCAGTCATCCAGGCACAACCACAACCACAGCAGACCCAAGCACCCTCTTATGACAACTTGTTTTACCTCGCTAAATACGGTAAAGAAAATACAATCAAGTGGTATTTACGTCCTCGTCCAAACAACCAGAGTATATTACCCTCATAATATTTTGAGACGCCTCCATGGTGTAATACCAGCTAAGGAAAGTAATACTGAATTGGAATGCTGGGAAAATTTATTTCCTGATGATATCTTACAAGAAATAGTGAGATACATTAACCCGTATATTGACCTTGTTAAAACCTAATTTACTTGACCACAAGATGCAAGGCCGACAGATTTAATTGAAATAAAGGCCTGTATTGGACTTTTGTTTCTCCATGTTCCTATCCGGTACATTCTAATAGGCAAAATCTAGACGAAATTTGATCTACAGATGGATTTGGAATAGACAAATGTAGGATAGTGATGAACCTGAGAAGATTAAAATTTTTATTGAGGTGTCTAAGGTTTGATGACTTTACCTTGCGACCCATACAACGACAAACTGATAAACTAGTTGCAATACAAAACATATTTACAGCCTCTGTATATAACTGTAGACGAAGCTATTCACTTGGAGAAAATGTTAGTATTGACGAGATATATTTTACAGGTATACAACAAATTACTATAGGCTAGTATTATTAAACAGATTTTTCAGAGTAGGCCTACATCTATTTGTGTTTTAATATTAATTACTTATGGGATTCTTTTTATTATAAATTTATTTACAGTCCTATTTAATGTTCTCAACTTTTAATAATGGCTTTATATTATGTTTTTATAAATTGATCACATTTCCTAGTAAAAGTTCTTTTCTGTTCCTAGTTTTCTTATGCTAGCATATTATCTCAGCCTGAGGAGTCAAATTTAAGTAGGGCCTATGGGATTATTTTACTTTCTATTATTTCCTGGCATAAATGTTATATATTTTATTTACTCCTGGTAAATACACTTTATACTTTTCTCTTCACAGCTTATATTCCATTTATTTTTTATTCCAATTTTCATAGGATTGTTAAATTTTAATTATGAATTGTCACCCTAAATATTTTGTTGAACTGAACTGATGTTTCTGGTAAAAATTTGTCATCATAGATTAATTTTTTTTTTTATACTTCTTTGTTTTAAAGTCATATACGCTCAGTTTCATACATCTAGGCCTACCTTATTTCTGTGTAATATTTATTTATTTTCCCGATGTTTTTATTTAACTTTATATTCGTAATGGTTAATTCTCTACAATTACTGGGTCAACTTTAAATTAGTATGATATTGTAGTTGAGTTAGTTACAATATATTGAACAAGAACTAATGAAAAAACAAAAAAAGTAAATGTCAGAAATAATTAATAATGATGAAAACTTTATATTAAAAGTCATCTGGATCAGTTTCTGTATCAGAGTACTGGGTAGCTGATGTGCCCAATTCGTCTGGTGTCTTGTAAACCTCACCGACTAAGAAAATTTAGTGTTTTGCTGTTTAGTTACTTGTATCCCGATATATGTTAATAATTCATTAAATTTGTTTTCAAGATAAATTTACAACTAAAGTGATTCTTAGTTGTTCCAGTAAACGCATTGGAATAGAAGAGTATGGCAATCACAACATTTTACCAGTGTAAAGACTTTGTAAAATATTAATTCATATACTGTTTAAATGCTGTGAGGTAATTTTAAAGATTTTTCTTTACAATTTGTTCCAAAATTTATTAAAGCTATAATAAGTTATTTTTGCTGTTTACATTGATCGATTTAATACATTCAATAATATAATTAATCATAAAGATTGAATTTTAGAGTATTTTCTTGCTCATAGGTTGGCAATATAATAAGGAGTCTAATACATTTAGGCCTACCAGAATTTATATATCCTTTGAATGTCAAAGCCTGTCAGATAACAGAGCATTTTGAAAACTGAATCACTGCACAGTAATACATCCATTATACTATGGCAAACATCTAAGTCACTTTAGAAAGTAAACAAACCACAGGCGCAACTTTACTATTCGACTCTAGGCTAATCTATGGCAACAGAAATGCAAATATAATAATTTAAAAAATACCTAAAATGTTCTAACCTAACCTATTTAGTCACAGTATGTTTACCTGTATTCAACATTTAACAGTAGAATGTAAAACAACGTCGTTGTCTGCAAAAATATTAGGCTAGGCCTAGAGTCGAATAGTAAAGTTACGCCGAAAATATATTTTACTGAATCTTGTTTAATTTCTATACAATATATGTATTATTTAAGTAATAAACACAGATTTACAACAATTTACCTGCAAACTTTTTATTGGATTCCCAATACCAATGTTTCCCGACTGATCATGTGTATTTTTAGAATTCAATTGTATGTTTACTTTTGTACCTGTACCTGCTTCGCCCATGGTTCTCCAATAAAAATGTCAACTTTACTATTCTAACACTTTTTACTTTTATTTAATTCGTTAACTATTCATACTTGTATAAGGCTGATCTTTCAGCTGAATCCAGTATTACTTCAAGAAAACGTAATGTTGATGTATTTAACCATTTTCACCATTTAGGTTAAAAACTAAAAACAACACGTTGAGCTGTTCAGCTGTTGTTTTGAGATTTGAATAAGAATAAATTAAATAAACTTTTCGATGTATCGTAAAAAAGGTACTATCATTGTTGGTGTATTGACTGTGCATCTATCGCAACTTCCATAGAAATTATAATTATTTGCAATCATATTTTAAAATAATTATCTATACTTTCGTACAGTTTAAACGTGTATTTAGTAAACTTAGACATTAATTAACGAAAGTTCAATACTAATTCTGTATTTTTACTAGTTTCAACTACCAATAATATTTATATCAGCTGATTATAAAACTATATTGTATAACAAATACAATGAAGACAACAAAACAAATTTAGAAGCTAGTAAAATTTTATCATTACAATTAAATATTTCCTAATTCATCTAACTTTTGTTAGTTAAAATTGCATATTTTTGGTCTACACAAGTTTTCCTCAATCTCTTGAATATAGTATCTAAATTGCATATTGCAATGTTAATATATCTGATATAAAAATCCTGAACTTACATTCAAATTTCGTGTTTTTATTTTTTGGGTGTTGTTTGCTGAATACATTTTAAAGAGATACTATCATTGATTACAGAGACCTAAGGTATATACAATCAAAAGTACTATATAATCCATTTTGATTATATTTTGTCCAAAAAATTGCCTGAAAAGCTTATTTTAAAATAATGATTTTTAAATACTTTTTGACCATCGAAACTGTTGTAACTTGTTTATTGAAGACGTTTATTTATCATTATTTATTCTGTATGTCATGTCCTATCAATCAGCTGTTTGTAATCTATGATTAAAGAGGCACATTGTACCCATAATTAATTTCTTCAAGCAAAAACCAATATGGTCATAGTCAAGAGGTTGTGAACTATTTCTCTGAAAATAAATAGTTCATTCTTGGATTAATTTTATATAGTACTATAATTTTTTTTAATGTGTTGTAGTGAAAAATATGAGTTTAGGTGTTTATAGCTGTGCGCGAATTCCAATAAAATGGAGAAGTGCAATGAAATTTTAGACAGCGAGTGTTCTGTTGCTCATGACCTCAAAAGGGATATAAGCCTAGGCCCATCGACATTGAATTGCGTTTCTGAAATTGTTAAAGAACATGACCAACCCCTAGAAGATAAAAATCGAAATTTAACAACATTATCTTCCAAAGGAACTTTAGGTATAGAAGACAAACATTTGTCATCTTCTGTGTCAAAAGATAAAACAAATGTGGTAGGGGTGCATGTGGGACCAAATGGGCTAATAAATGGGATAGATTATGATTCTTGTGAAAGTTTATCACATTTATTAGACCATGTACCTAGTTCTGTTGTTCACAAAAATTCATGTACTGATAATACGGATAGTTCTAGTCATAATAATATTAAAGAGCCAAGTGAGTGTCAACCCGAAGCTACTGACATATCGCAAGGTGTAGAACACAATCACAACAAACCAGAGAGCCCCGTTCCGGCTGTTATTAGCAAAAATGTTAAAACAAAAGATGAAGTCGATAGTATAGAGAAGTCAAAACTAGAAGATGAGTCAAAGCGTGAAGAGTCGGAATTAGAATATGTATCCTACGAATCAGAGCTTCAAATGCCGGACATTATGAGACTCATTCAGAAAGATCTTTCAGAACCATATTCTATTTATACTTATAGATATTTCATACACAATTGGCCAAAGCTATGTTTTTTGGTAAGTAGGCCTATGTAGGTTATTGTTTGCTTTGGTAAGCCAGATGCATGAAATTAGGTAGATTGTATAAAGATGAGATTTACTCTATATTATAAATTGTTTTTGTTTTTGAAATCATTGAGCAAATAATAGGACCAATAATCTTAGGCTAGTCACATATACTGGAGAAATGTGGTTAGCATAGCCTATATTATAAATTCTATGATTTTTACATTGATACATATATAGTAGCCTAAGTTAGGCTATGCAAGTAACTTACCATTAAACATGTATGAGAAATAAACATTTTTCTCATCCTCTAACAACATCAATAAAATGGCAGAAAAAAATGCAGTAGGCCTAAATGCCTCCACCCTATCTTGCAGCCAGGATGCCAATAGATAATCCTACGCTAAAGTGGCTATTGAATGTTATTCAAATCTTTAATAATTGTATTTTGCAAGCCAAGTTTAAATAGCTGATGTATGAAAATTATAAATATGTAGCACTTGAACATATTTAACAACAAAAATAACAACAGTCTGAATATAAACTTACCTCTCAGTTCCTGTGTCAGTGTTTTTAGTTCGTAAAGCTGCACTTTGTATTTAACATGTATTTATTATCTCAGGTATGTAGCATATAGGTCCTGAACATAAGTTTATCTACAGAACCAATTACGGTACAGAATGTTTCCAGCTCAACAATATATTTATTATAATTAGTTTATAATCCCTTGCGTATTTAGGCCATGTCAACATTTAATGTGCTGTTTTAGAATTGTCACAGTTTCTTCAGCCTAGGCAATTTTAATCATGTTTTATTCTACAATAAAACCCCGGTTAACCGAACTAAAGGGGGAGAAGCTGTTTCGGACAACAATTTTGTCGGTAAAGCCATGAACATCTATCACTACAGTTTTCTCTTTGTAGGCTACACTAAAATATGTTCTTTATTGAAATTAAAATTAAATTTTTAGGATTACTTATGTTAGGCTACATCAATATACAGTAGGCCTAGGTATACTGTAGGCATAGTTAATAGTTTGTAGTATATTAATTACTTAATCAAATAATTCAGTAACTTTTGTTTGTTTCTTGCATCCCTCCAAATGTTATGTCGAGTGTCGTTCTATGAAGTGCATGGTTCGTTTAGCGCATCGATATCATCAATTGTATTCTTTAAGTACATAAATTTAATTTCAGTCTTTAACAATATTCAAGTAGATTTACTAACAAATGATGTAAACCAATACCAAAGCAGATTGAATCCTAAAATACTAAATAACCTGTCAAATATTACTAACCATATTACTGATAAGCAGCACACTTTATACTATAGTTACAACTTGTACATCACTTGTCTAGGCCTGCGGGCCTAGACTACTTTTCTTGATTCCAGTAAATCATATTGAAACTCAAACTTCATATTCACCAATAAAATGAGCAATAATCATACCTTTTTAAATAATCTGCCCGATCACTTTGAAACTGAAAGGGCAGTTTACTCAATTTCAAATAACACCAATTTTCCCCCTTTAGTGGAGGATCAATCTAATACTTTTTCAGAAGAGCCTATGGGCGAAACTTCGCCTTTACAGAATAATTTAAAAAGAAAAAATCCATCTACCGACAGCAATATTACCTCTAATAGCACAGTAGTAGAAAATACAACAAATAGTCAAACCTCTCCTCCACACAAAAAAGGGAAAACCCTTAAAATCCGACAATATAATATTTTCAATAAAGGACCTTATGAAGTTATTATAGCAACTAAAGGTCAACAAAACTTAAACGCTTTTAAAGTAGGCAAACTTTTCGAAAAAAATAACCTAGAAATAATAGAAATAAATAAATTTGGCAGAAAGTTGGTTGTGAACTGCAAAACGCATATCGCGGCCAACAATTTATTGACTTGCAAATTTTTATCAGATTACAATGTTTTTATTCCCGCAAATAAAGTCGAGGTAACTGGTCTAATCAATATAGAACCTGATGTGGAAGTGGAAGACATAGTAAAAGAAGGTAAGAGTAACCTTCCCATAGTTGACGCATATCGTATATTAAAAAAAACAAATGAAGGTACAAAAAAAACCTACTGAGTAAAAATCACTTTTTTAGGAAACGAAATCCCTAAAGACATTAAACTAAACTATGTTGTATTACCTGTTAAGTTGTACATACAACCTGTACAACAATGTTACCAATGTTTTGGCTATGGCCATTCTTCACACAAATGTAGGAAAAGTAGAGTTTGCAGAAATTGCTCTGGGGCTTATCATGGTGACATTTGCTCCAAACCTGCATATTGTTGCCATTGTGGGGATAGACATAAATCTAATGACAAATCTTGCCCTGCCTATGCGAGGCAAATAAAAATCAAAGAGCGTATGGCTCACATGGGGGAAAGTTTCCCTGTAGCTAGCAATTTATTTCCGATAAATTATGGCCCCAAAAAACATAATACACCTACTACATACGCACAAGCAACTAATATTCATAATACCATAGACAAACTTAATCAAAACTCTGTTAAAAACAAACAATACCCTGAAGCATATTGCCCTAATAGGTTTTCTCTTCTCAATGATATAGATCATGAGGAAGAAATTACTACCAATTCCGAAATCCAACCCAAAATACTTTTAAAAAAACCCCAAACTAGCATGAAGAAGATTTTTAAACCAGCTACAAAGCCAACAAAACACGTAACCATAGTGAAAGAGGCTTTTTCTTATCCTGTTAAACCACTCACTCCTGAAAACACCATAATTCAACCTGATGAGAGAATTAAACAACTATTTAATGATGCAAAATTCAAACTAAAATACCATAAAATGGCCAAAAGCGTTATCGAGGGGATAAAAAATGACGATATGAACAATGATGATTCATTATTATCATTAACCAACTTTGTAAAAGAATTCTGCTCAATTCTAGTTCAATCGGTTGAGGAAAAAAATAATGAATAATACATTACACTGATATTAAAATTTTATTAAAAAATTTATTAAAACAAGACCTCCACTCTCGTAAATTCATTAATCTAACTGTAAATTAAATTTAAACTTGAAAGCTGCTCAATATAAATGGATACACGCAAACTAAACATAATGCAATGGAACATTCAATCCATTAAATCTAAATTAGGAGAACTACAATATTTTCTTTTAAAACAAAAAATCCACATAGCCATAATTCAAGAAACTTGGCTCAATAGTACAGATAAAATCTTCCTATCTCAATATAATATTCTCAATCTAAATAGAAATGATGGCTATGGCGGAATAGCCTTTATCATACATCACACAATTTTGTGGGATGAGATTAAACTAAATTTTCCATTTCGTCTTGATGAAACCATACACATACAAGGTATTCAAATAAAAAATTTCACTACTCCTTTAAATATATACAATTTATACTGTGTAAAAGCTAACATTGCGCCCCTAGTGTGGAGTCAACACATATTTGCGTTGGATGATGGTCTATCCCTATTATGTGGGGATTTCAATGCTCATCATCCTTACTGGAACAGCACCAAGACTGATGCAAGAGGTAAACACATCTTCTCAGCTTACACCGGCTCTAACTACATATTACTAAATGATAACAATCCCACAACAGTTCCAGGCTTATATCGTACACCAGCAACACTAGATTTATCGTTTGTTACACCAACATTACATACTCTTTTAAACAAATGGCAAATTTTCACAGATCCAATGGGTAGCATCCATTATCCAATAATAATAACGTTCGATACATATACTATAGGCCCCACAAATTTCAATAACAGTCAAATAAACATCCCAAAAGAGCCATTTAACAATTATAAAAAAATTAATTGGAAAACATTTAAAGAGGAAGCAAAAAAACTAACAAATAGAAGCATACAAATAAATCATAACTTAAATAACCTCTACAATATAATTGAACAAGCCATAATTAGCTCAACTCCTAGATCTAATCAAACAAATAGTCATAAATTGAACCCAAAATTTAAACCCAAAGACTGGTGGACAGAAGATTGTTCTAGAGCTATAGCTTTTAGACGCCTTTGCTTCAAAAATTTCAAGACTAACATGACAACTCTCAATTTTATAAAATACAAGGAAGCTAAAATCGAAGCCAGTAAAGTTATTAATCATGCAAAAATAACAAGCTGGCAAAATCTATGTACTGTTATTTCAAAAAAAAATAGTGCTCAAGCCTGGGGAATCATCAAATCTTTTAAAGGGAATAAAAACAATCAGTTTAAATACTTAGAAAACGATACAGAACTCAGTTATAGTTTCATCAAAAACGTTTGTCCAGATTATGTCCCCCACAAATCTGAACACGATAAACCTTTTTTTCATGTAAAACATCATCCTCTAGAACGAGAATTTACAATAAAGGAACTTGAATTGGCAATTACATCCAAAACTAATAATACAGCCCCTGGATTAGATGGCATAAATTACATTTTAATAAAAAATTTACCTGAAATAACTCTACTTACATTAATAAAAATCTATAATGAAATATGGATGGGAAAGGAAATTCCAGAATTATGGAAACATTTTAAGGTTATTGGAATTTTAAAACCCAACAAGGATAAAAACCTAGCTACCTCATATAGGCCTATATCCTTAATTCCATGTTTTTTAAAAATTTTAAACACAATGATAAAAAATAGGCTTCAATGGTTTCTCGAAAAAGAAAACATTTTTCCAGTCAATCAATATGCATACAGAAAAAAGAAAGGTTGTTGCGACTATCTAATACACTATATCACCGATATTTATTTAGCCTTAACTAAAAACGAAACCACTTTATCACTGTCACTGGATATTGTAAGCGCATACGATGATGTACACATCCCCACTCTTTTAAAAAAATGTTTATGCTCGGCATACCTTCACGTTTCATTCTTTACTGTCACAATTTTCTTACAAATAGAAAAATGTCCTTTATAGGAACAAATAACATTTGGAGTAGACAGATTTACAAGGGCCTTCCACAAGGAAGTGTACTCAGTCCTTTACTTTTCATAATTTACACTATTGACATACATAAAAACATCCCAAATAACATCACATGTCTTCAATACGCCGATGATATTTTACTGTATTGCTCAAATAAAAATCCAGCCACTGCAAAAAATCAACTTCAAATATCCTTAATCAATCTTCATAGTACACTCAGATCCTTGGGACTTGATTTAAATATGAACAAAAGCATAATGCTTAACTTTACCAGAAAGAAAATACTTCATCGTAACACTATATCCATATTTCTCGACAACAAGCATTTTCCAATTGTCGAGCAACACAGAATTTTAGGCATCATCTTCGATGGAAAACTCACTTTCAACGCACAGATAAACAACCTAATAACTAAGTGTCAAAAGGATATAGACATAATTAAATATTTAGCATGCGGTAGGAAGGGAGCACAACCGCATTTTTTAATACAAATGTACAAGTCTTTAATTAGATCAAAACTGGAGTATTGCTGTTTCCTATACGGACCTTTGTCCAAAGCTAGGTTTCAACAAATCGAGCAAATACAAAATCAAGCCTTAAGGTTAGCCATGGGAGCATACAAGACCACTCCAATTATCGCCTTGCAGGTAGAAGCACTAGTGTATCCATTAAATTTCAGAAGAATCCTTTTAACTAGCAAACTCATCTATAAAATCATGACTGACGTTTCACATCCAGTACACTTTAAAATTATTGAACTTGAAATGTTAACAAATCATCACAAATACTGGTCAAAGAAAACATCTCCTCTGTATATCGAAGCATATAACCTCTTATCCCAACTAGATATTATTGATATCCATTCCATTCCAAATAACAATGGAACAACCGGTTTTGATGTGCCTTTGGTATTCAAAACCTTACATCTTCAATGTAACGAACTACTTCCTAATGTAGAAAACAAAACATCAATCCCTTGTACACAAATAAAGCAGCAATTTGCACAAACACTTCTCACTAATTATACTAACCATCTACAAATCTATACAGATGGATCTAAAAACAATATGGGCACAGGATCAGCTATTCACTGCCCCTCTCTCAATGCAAATATCAATTTACGTCTAAATAAAAATACGTCCAGTTATACAGCGGAATTATATGCAATTTTCAAAGCCATTGAATTCTCAAATGGTACACAGCATAACCAAGTTGTCATATTCACAGATTCCCAATCATCTATAGCCCTAATACAAAACCACAGATATTCTTTCTGGGAAGAAGGGATACTTGTAAAAATATACACAGAAATAGAAAAGCATAATAAACAATTTGTCCTTCAGTGGATCCCTAGTCACATAGGCATTAAACATAATGAAATCGTGGATAAGATGGCATTTAACGCAGCTGAAAAGGGTGACACAGTAGATGATTTTATAACACCATTAAACGATTTAACAGCAAGTTTAAAACACAAACATAAACACGAATTCTTAAATCTATTTTTATGTACCTCAAAAGCTAAATGGTACAAACAAATAGTTTCTGAAATACCAATTAAACCATGGTTTAGTGATTCGAAATTGTTTAGGCACCAAATAATAAACATTTTAAGACTACGCTTCGGGCATGGGGTGGTAAATGAAACCCTCCACAAATTAAACCTGTACTTCACTCCGATGTGCCTCATGTGCACAACAGGTCAAACCGAATCCTTAAACCACCTAATCTTAGAATGCCCAGCTTACGAATATTTCAGGCGAGAACTAACAAACAAAATTAAAGCAGAAAATTACAAACCCCCTAATTTACTAAACAAAGTATTAAAAGCCGGAAAAAAAGACATCTTACAAGAAATAATCCTTTACTTAAATAACATTAAAAGAAATATATAATGTTATATATTCATCGCATATTATCAGGCACATACATGTTTCTCCATCATGGGTTTCTTCATCCAAGACTCATCCTTTCGGGAGGCAAAGTCTGATGAGTCTCAGACGAGAAGACTTTAACCTATCTACCAGTCCTCTAATCCTTTCAAACCATAATGATTTATTTATTTTTATTTTTCAAATCCTATTTTATAATATCCCACTTTTTTGTGAATAACAATCACTCAATCACTCAAAAATTTTTTTTTTTTTTTAGTTTAGTTGTACATAAATGTTTTGTCATACCTACTAACATATAAATTCTAAATTCAAAAATAGAAAAGTTTCATCATTAAAAGAACTCATTATTGATGACTTAATGGACGCATTTTAACCCCATGGAATATACGGGCCGCATGATATAAATCGGTGCCCAGCCAAAAAGGCTAAACAAGAAGAAAAAAAAAAAAATGTTATGTCATGGCCTTCACACACCTAACATATCGTCCGTCCGTTATGCCCGTGATACTCTTTTTGTGCAATTTACACTGCCAGGCTATGTAACTTAAGCAAAACAAACAACACGTGGTTTGGAAGTCGACTTGGCGTCTGGAGAGGAAGAAAGAAAGGCGAGTGCGCATGCACCGGTAGAAACATAGCGGTTACGTTTACCAAAATAAACGCTTTTCAGGCGATATGTAGCAGGGCGTAGCATGTGTTGGCAATGTCAGTGTGAATTGTTCCTTAGGAGGGGTTTGAGAGTTTAGCAATGTTGCTATAGTAAAACCCCTCTCTACCGAATTTGACGGGACCATCTGGAGATTTCATTTTCAACCTACTTTTTATGTGTAAAACGTTAAAAATAAATTTTTAGTTAGGCCCTACACCGTGCACATAAATAAACGTGTGAAGAAAACTCCGTAGTTTGTTTATTTCATGGTTTGATTCTGAGGAGCTAAAATAGGCGGCCTGACATAAAATAAAGAGGGACATCTAACATTTTTCGAGTTCTGAGAAAACTGAATTCAAAGTTTGACATTAGCAGATTGTTTTAAAGCCGCTACTTAATTTCTAATAGATGGTTGTAGAAAAGGTTCTAATTTTGATTTAAAAAACAAAAATTAAATATTGTAACCGGCTGTGAGTTGAGCTTCAGAGGAATTTTTACCTCTGCTCAGTTAGGCTAAGACTCATTAATTTTTTAGGGAGGTCTATTCTTTAGCAATTGTAAAATACAAAACATGTAGAGTCCTTTACAGAAGGTAGGGAAATTTGAAATCTCTGTGAATTTAATGGGGTTATTATTCTCATAAAATTATTGTTTAAGGAGCACACCCCCCAATTGTTTTGTGAAAAGTTCATTTGAATTTCCTGGATTCATAATTAATTTAAAAAAATTATTATTGATTGTTACGGGTGTTACAAGAAGAAATGTTACGGGTGTTAGGCCTACATAGACCAACTATAAAGAGATTCTGAAAGTATATTCCTGTTTTTTGGTGTTGTTGTTACAGTAATAAAACATAATTTATCCATAGACTAAAGACACCCATAGACACCCTTGTCATGAAAGAAGTTGCTGTTTTTGAAGTAAGCAAATCAGTAGAGTTATAAGGCTGAAAGTGATGGCAGCTTTGGATTTGTGGGATTGTTTGTACATTTTTCCACCTTCCGTCCAAAAGCGGAATGTTACTCTCCATTGTAGGCCTACCCACAATACTTTTACTTTGGAAAAGTTCTTTTGAACACACTCATAAAAATCAACTGTATGTTTAATAAGGACTTTTTTTGATTTGACGGCTGCCCACACGCCTCTCTTCAATGCTCCTCCAATTCCGTCCATCGCTACTTTGCCAAAATGTGAACTGGCAAAGAATTACACTCAACTGCCAAGCCAGAGTCTTGTTAAAAAACCCCCAAAGATTAGATAGAGAGAATTTACTTTTAAACTGTCTGGCACAATTGTCAGAAAATAAAAAACTATTTATTTTAGGACACATTTGTTTAATATCTGTTGTGATAGTTTTAAGAAAAGTCCAGACAGAATAGTTTGAATGTGATTGGTCATTAGGCCTACTGATGATGGTGTAAGGCTTCAATGCAAAAAGTACATATTTTGACCTGAAAATGTGCCCAGTGTGCACTTTGAATCTCATCTTGAGAAACTAACGCATAATTCTCTGCAAAGTCTATTTAGATGTCACATTCCTCAACTTCAAGGTTTTTTTTTCTTTTCTTGGAAGAAGTGACTTTGTTTGGTTTTCACATAGCAGTGTTTTTTAAACTGAGGCAGTTTGTTGGCTTATCCTTCTAGGGCCAAATCACAAGTACCCAATTGTTCATTAAGGCAAGGACGGCGGTTTTCGCCATCTTCCCATTGTATCCAAACAATTTGTGTGGATAATTCAAAACCTAGAGGAATAAAATATCCATCCCAATACCCCTAGAAGATGTTAAAAACCATATAGGCCTACTTAGAGATGAAGGTGACATAAAACCTAGCTTTAATTTATTTTACACCCGAAACAGAAATGTGTAACACCCGTAACAGCTAGAGGAAGGTGAAATAATATTTTAAACCATTAAGTATTGTTATGGTGTTGAATGATCTGAACATAACCTCGCTTCTACAAAGGGGATTTGTATTTCAAAATTTTGCTGGATCACTAATTGAATTTATTGTATATTTTTGTTACGGGTGTTACAAACAGGACATACATGAAAACACCATAAAAATAGAGAAACATGATTAACTTATCTCAACTAAAGATTAGCACTGAGCTAAACAAATGTTGACTTTATATTTCTTCAAAATGCAGAACAATCAGCTGATAAGAACAATAAAAACAAGTCATCTGGAAATAGCAAAAAAATAAACATTATCTGGATTGCCAAAGAGCAGTAACTAAAGTCATTCATCAATGATAGAAACACTTTTTTTCATAACTATGCTTGTTTCCCTGTAAACATATGCACTTTTAACTTATTATTTTTAATATAAATTTAAAATATAGGCTATATTTTTTTTTACTGAAGTCACTTTTACATGGAATGGCTCTAGGGTTTAATGGGCTTAGTTGGCATTTAGCAGTGCACTTTAAAATAACATATTTAAAAAGGTATTCATTTTAGTAGCTACAACTCTCTAAAGGCTACTTTTATAAAAAGTGGATGTTTCTAAAAATTAAAACCTTCATTTGTACAAGTAACCAAGTTTTACATTCTGCTAATTCCTACCTTATAAGTTTATAGTAGCCTAATTACAGTATATTCGTTTGGTGATCACTTGCATCAAGTTGATCTTTATGATAAGGTATCAATTAGATGTATCTTTAAACATATACTTTCTAAAGGTCTTTTCCTTAGATGGGTTAATAAAAAGGTAAAATGAACTTCATTTTTTGCTACCATACAAATAAAAAATGAATTTAAATAAAGTGTTAAGTTATTAAGATGTTAAGTGTAGTTGTTTATTTTCTATAAAAAAGTATGAACCATAATATTATTACTGGGGGCTATAAATAGTTCCTACTTGTGTTAGAACTATAGTAAGCTTTGTTTTGATGTAAAATGATTTTCAATAAGTCTATGTAAATATATTAATTTTAACCCTACTAGATAATCCAGTACAGATATAAAATTGAAAAAAGAGTTTGGTCACAAAAGGTGGGAGTAATTTTGATTTTGAAGTATGTTAGTGTATAATGTATTGACCCTTTCATAAAAATCTAAGTTTTTGACCCTTTGTGCATTTTCTAGAAGTTTCGTTATAAAATGTTGGGAAATTCGGAACAAGTATTCAGACAGTGAGTTGTGAAAATCTGAAGAAAAAAAGTCAAATTTGTCGCGATTTATAGGCTTAGTAGCCACCTACTGCCGTACACAATTAATTGTAGCCTACATTATTATTATAAGTTGCATTACTTTTTATTACCATCAACTAAATTGCTGCCTTAAAAATGTATTTTTCTAACATTACCCATTTTATATTAAAAGTTAGTTGTTAGAAATGTACATATTGGAACTGTAATATCTTTTACATTAATTTTATCATTGACAAGCAACTGATAATGGGACTTGAAACTGAAGTGTTACGTTAATCCTAGAATACCCCTACTACAGTTTCCGCTTTTGGCATTAGTCAAACAATTGCTTTGGGCTATTATTAACAAGTCAGTTTTAATAATAGCCTGAATTAAAATTGATATCGTCGGCT
>JAGFPH010002566.1:19175-47761 GCA_018207615.1 Philaenus spumarius | reverse complement strand
ACAAGTCAGTTTTAATAATAGCCTGAATTAAAATTGATATCGTCGGCCCCCCCCCCCCCCCCCAGTACTCTCTATACTAATAATATAAGAGGTAAAATTAGTCTGTTTGTATGTATGAAGGGGGTAATCTCTGAACTACTGAACCAATTTGAAAAAAAAAATAGTTTTACCAATAAAAAGCTTCACTATCCCTGAGTAACATAGGGTGTAATTCATTTTGATAAAAAAACATTTTTTCTTTCAATATTTGTAAATTTAGTCGGAAAAAATTCTTAGGTTAGGCCTAGGCTGATGAATACCGTAGCAACCAATTGAATGAAATAACAGATAAAACAGCTGTTTGCTCTAATATTTCCATTAAAAGCTGATTTCTCACTTTGAAGCAAGTATTTGTATTTCTACCTTTTAGGTTCTAGGTATTAAAGTGTAGACCTACCTGAACCTTGCTGGTTCTTTTAACCTTTATTATAACTGCTGTTATAAAATACACGCAATCATTTGACTTGAACATTTAACCTTATTTATCATCTTAGCTTTGGGGTTATTATTAATGCACCTGTATTATAATGAAAACATAACATGATTATGTGTATAGGAGGTTCCAACGTGGTTGGCGTGCTTTTGTTTACCACCTTAGCTTTGGGGTTATTATTAATCATACACCGTTATTATAAAGAAATCATAACATGGTTATTTGTATATAGAAGGTTCCAACGGGGTTGGCGTGCGGAGCATGCAGGGGTCTAATCTAGTTTTTAAATAACACTGTTATCTAATATTAGATAAACATGTTTTCCAATTATTATTTTCATCACAGTAGGCTACCACTTTTACTTGTAATAAAGTTGATTAATAGATGTTTGATAGTTTCTCTGCTCATTGTAAATTAAGCCTATCCTATTTATGTACAAAATTATGCAGAATCAAGAGTTTGTTTTTGAGAAGTTATTTCTACATTTTGGCTATGATGTTCCTGTAAAGTTTGAATAACTGTTATCGTTTGTTAGGCTTACTGTTTGAGGTATGTTTGTTATAATTGGTTTAACTTTTTCTTTTATAAATAGTTCTGGATTTCGTTTACAATACGCCTCCTTGTTGATATACCAATAATTAAAGATTTTTTAAGATTCAATGATTGCTTTATTATCAGCAGAGGGGGCAAGTGCATATATAGGCCCGTACCTTCAAGTTCGTCCGCTGTCCAAATTAAGTTAAATTTTGCAAATATTAAGAATTATTCACATTCTCGGATCCTTCAATAAATTACTGTAAGGTTCGTAAAGCTTCCACAGTTTGGCGAGTGGTAGAAACTGCCGATGGTTCTGTCTGGTCAGCCTCAGTTTCGTCTTCATCTTCCACTACGGCTCCTTTAATTTGCTCCACATTCTTTTTTTATTAGTTGGTTAAATAGCGGTACTTTGCCACTTAATTCGTTAAATTGCGATCAAGCTTCCTGGAAAAATAGTTTGTTAAATATGTAGCCTACATCTAAAAGCCACGCCAAACTCTTGGGACTAGAACTTTGGGTTGTTTAATCGTGAAATTTGTTAAATCGAGATCCGACTGTATATAAATCACAAAGCACGATCTACAAAGAATGTGACTCAATTTTTAATAGAGGCTATCTCCTGGTTCAAGGGACTCTATCGAGACCAGCAGGAAGATATGAACCTACCGCAATTGTATTGTAGGGGACAAATGGATTGATCCAAGGGCCAGCAATTTAAAAAGAAAAGTTCTCCTTTTTATTGATTAATTTAAAAAAATGTTAGAGTTGTTCATGCATTTATATTATCAAGTTAATGTTGTAGAATGTTTAAATTATTTTTAAGTGAGTCTGAAAAATTAGAGTAGGCATGATGAGGTAAAGTAAATAAATAATTATATATAATTATGAATCAACGTACCTTTATTTAAGTCAATATTAGTTCTTGTTTCTGGATTAATGGAGGCTACATGTTTCGCTGCCACAGGCAGCATCATCAGGCCAGCCAATAACACTAACACTAGTCCATTGTTCACATATACATCACAAACATATATACATAATTCAGGCTGGCACAAATAATTGTGCAGAGACGGCCCTTGTCAGCTGTTAAAAATTTTTTTGTTCCCAATATTTAGGCCACATGTTTATTTACTGAGTTCAGGCACGTAGCCAGGGGGTGGGCTTACCGGGCTGCAGCCCACCCCAAAATTTCCTAATACAACAATTTAACAATTTTATAAAAATTAGGATTACTAGTAATTCTGTGAACAGTAGGGTCTATACCTCGCTCTTTGACCTTATCTCGGCTCCCCCTCCACAACTCACTCACAGCGGCCACACTGACGTAACGCAGGAAAGAGCAAGACAGCAGGTAGCGCTCTCTCTCTCTCTCTCTCTCCCCCTCTCTCTCTCTCTCTCTCTCTCTCTCTCTCTCTCTCTCTCCCTCTCCAAAAAATATAAGGTTTTGTGAAGATATCTAAAGAATAAACCTATAAAAACATGGTTAAAATACAAAAACTTGGACGATTTTTAACAAATTTCAAGTTTGCGGCCATTTTGTGAGCTTACCATTAGAGATACAGAATAAATCAAGAAACAAATTTTGTAGATCATCAAATTTGCTAGCAAAATGTTATTAGTTTTTCAATTCGACTTACGGTTAAGCAACAAACTGGCTTTGGAAAAAAGGTTACACTGAGAGAAACCGTGCGGCCGCCATTTTTATTTTATTTAAGGGGTTAAAAATGGAAAAAACCGTATATATAGGGCCTACATCGCTTGGCCTAGGAATAAGGAACATTCATGCAAAAAATCATCACAATCGATCAAGACGTTTGGCCGTAATCGTGAGACAGACACACAGACGTAATGCCGAACGGTCGAGCTAAAACAGAGTCCTCGCTTCCGCTCGGTCAATAAAATTGCATTCATATAAATATACTGTACAAATAACTTACACTGTAGTGTAATTTTGTAATATGACGGCCTCTGACTTAAGTTTTCTGTTTTTTGACATGTAGGCCTACTATGTAATGCTCTTAACGAATTAGTAGAATACTATTATTGTAATTACTCTACCCCCAGAAGTTTTGGTCCAGAACAGTGATCTACACTTCAAAAAAAAAACAAATACACCGACTGCTTTAGATATATATATATTGTATTTTATATTTTTTTCAATACTTGAAGCTAGTAACACTGCTTAAAAATATGTATGCTTCTTTCATGAGAGTGTGCTAAAAAGTCGACTTTATATATACCACTTAAAATTTCAATTTTTTCCTTTGTATTCCTTAAATTCCCCGGTGTGGTTTACTATCAATCAGAATCAGCCCACCCCAAACAAAAATCCTATATCTACGGTCCTGGCTGAGTTGTACTGGGAGACTGCTTGCTCAAGTATTTCTTATCTGATTTGTACCTTTGGCCTTATTCTGAAGTTCAAATATTAATTCGTATATAAAGTTGGATGTGAAATTTAGTTTGTCATGTAAAATGTTTGAAGGATTAAACTTTTGATGCTTATAGATTTCCAATTCTTCCATTATGTTAATTTTGTGTACTTTTCTTAATTTGTGCAATATGGTCAAGTTGTTCTGTATATTGGTGTAATTGTGGCGGCTATCTATTAAATGTTCTGAGTATGACGAATGAATTGAATTTATATTTCTGCTGTAGGGTAAATGTTGTTCCTTAAAGCAAGTTTTAAAATACTGGAATACTTGTGGTAGGAAGTAGTCTGCCAGTAAAACTCAGCAAGTGAACAGGTGGCCTAAGTATGAGGAACAAAAACAATTTTTAACAGTTGACAACTGCACAATTTTTTGTGCCACGTTGAATTATGTATAGCCCTACTTTTCAATCCAAACCTAGTGATATGAATGGTTAATTTGATTTCAGGCCATGGATGGTACTAAGTGTGTAGGCGCCATTGTATGTAAATTAGATATTCATAGGAAAGTTGTGAAACGAGGCTACATTGCTATGCTGGCAGTTGACGAAAAATATAGGAAAAGAAAAATTGGTAAGTGAACCGATTGAAAACAATTACTTAATAATAGGCTATTTAGTGTTTAAGTTTAGTTTTACAAAATAATCTATACTAATATGACAAAGAGGTAAAATTTGTTTGTTTGTTTGTATGTAGGGGGTAATCTCTCTGGAACTACTGAACCGATTGAAGAAATAGTTTTACTAACAAAAAGTTACACTATCCCTGACATAGGCTCTAATTCATTTTGATAAAAACATTTTATTTCAATATTTGTAAATTTAGTAGAAAAAAACTCTTAGGTTAGGCCTAGACTGATGGACAAACGCATATTTCTTGAATGTATTTACATTCATTACCATAGCAACCAATTTAATAAAATAACAGATAAATCAGCTGTTTGCTCTATTATTTCCATTAACACCTGATTTCAAACTTTGAAGCAATTATTTGTAGCCTATTTCTAAGGTTTTTATTAAAGTGTAGACCTGAGCATTGCTGGTTTTTTAACCTTTATTATAACTGCTGTTATAAAATATACGAAATAATTTGATTTGAACATTTAACATTATTTACCATCTTAGCTTTGAGGTTATTGTTAATCCTACACCTTTATTATAAAGAAAACATAACATAATTATGTGTATAGAAGGTTCCAACAGGTTTGGCGTGCGAAGCACGCAGGGGTTTCGCCCCTAGTAAGAAATAAATAAGCTGAACGAATTTGGGAAATATATTTTTTAAAGTATTTATATATTAGTTTAAATTGGTTTTTACATTTTTTTATTTGTTTTATACATGTATAGAAAGATTATTTGTTTGTCAAGCTGTTATCTCTGGCTTATCTCAGCTTTGACCTATTTGTTTGTTTTATGTCTCGTCCTCTTGAATGCCTATGTTTTATTTCGGTTTATACTTAAATTTTGTTTGTTTAGATGCTTGTACATTTGCAAACTTATTAAATCTTGCAAAACCCTTTTAGTTTTATTAATTATGAGTAAAAACTAAAAATTTTAGTGAAATAAACGGTTTGAGTTTGCAAGTTAATCTTCAGTCTAGCAACAAGCTCAATAGCCCTAGCAATAAGCTCAACAGCACAAAACAAATATCTTTAGACACATTGACAGAGTAAACAATTAAATATAATTTAAAAATAAACAGCGTAAATCATATCTTTAAAAATAATATAACAATACACTAATTCTCACACACATCTGTGTGAGAATTAGTGTATTGTTATTTTAAAATAATTCCTTCTCACTCGTCAAACTCAAACTTTATTAAAAGCATAAATAAACTCTGAACAAACTGACAGAGACATGCATTTTTTAAATTTTTTGTTTGTCTGCTTGTTTGTCCCGGTCTAATCTCCGGAATGGCTGAACTGATTTTGACGAAACTTTTATTCGCATGTAGAGGACATTTCAGACATTAATCTGGGCTACTTTTTATCCCGAAAATATTTGAAGACGATGCGGTACTAACGGACAGTTCGAATAACCTATGCCTTCCTTTCCGTTTTTAGAGGAATACAGGATCGTAACGCAACGGAAGGAAAAAGCGGTTTAAACCTACACTAAGGCGAGGTCAAGAGCATTTGCCGCGTCTACGTGTGATATGAGTTCAGTTTGAGCTTTCACCTCCTCCTCGCTTTCCTCCGAGCCGATCAACGGTGTATAGAACTGCCTCTAGCAGATGTCCCCGCATTTAATTTACGCCTGAACAGGTTAATACTTTGATATTATTTATGAAATCCGACTATTCAGAATTCCCGCTAAACCAAACCGTGTTCTGTCCCAATTAGTTCGGAACAGCGGGACCCTACTGTATGATTCAAACACCATTTGGCTGCTACAGTTTATATTTTTAACTCTTCTAACGGCCGTTAATTTTTCCCCACAACACATTTTCACTTTGTTGAAATGGTGCATAATTTATAAAACTCAATTCATACAAGCACAAACATGGTTACCCTTTGTGTGAAACGTGAATTTTCATAGATTTTTTTTGGTACGAAATAGTGAGGGTTTTCCATTAAACCAAGTCTCTAAACTGTATAGTCTAATCCTCTGTGTATAGAAACTCGTACTATTGAGACTTATCTGTATTAAAAAGTTTAATTCATTTGTTTCGTGTATTTATGAGGTCCAGAAAGTAAGTTCCGTTTGGTAATAAAAAACAGTCATGTACAGATACAGGAAAACAATTTATTGCAGAAAAATCTACAACCCTTAAACAATTTTTCCCAGGCATTTGTCATAGCGTGGCACAAGTTTTTGTATGCCTTCTTCACAGAAGTTTGCCGTCTGTGTTTTCAACCGTATGGTGACGTGTTCTTTCAATTCATCATCGTTGAGGAAAGATTTCAGATGCAAAAAGAGATGGCAGTCGCCAGGAGTGAGGTCAGACTGTACGGAGGATCGTCAAACACGTCCCAGCCAAAGTCCTTTAAGAGTTTTTTTTTGCAGTGAAAGAAAACACACCTTTTGAAAACATTCCTTGGCGCTTGTTTTGTATTGCGTGGTGCAGTTTCTTATGCGTCTTTCAATAAACATCTTATTGATTGTTTCACTTCGCGGCATAAATCAATGAGTAAAATGCCTTGTCTATCCTAAAACACTGTACGCATGACTTTTCGAGACGTCAGGATTGTCTTGGGTTTTTGTGTTGCTGAGGACGAAGTGTGCCTACATTTCATCGATTACCATTTAGTTTCCCGGGCGTCATAAGCAACCCAAATTTCATCCCTTGTGACTATCGAGTTTCGTTGAGGCAGAAAGTTGTCGCACTCTTTGTTGTAACGTGTCAGAAACTGAAGTGCACCGCCCATCTGTGTTTTTTTTGGTGTTCCGTAAGAATTTTGGAATTTTGGCACCCAACTTTTCGAAAACCTAGTTTTTTAGTAACAATTTCATGAATTTGTGATTGTGAAATTTGTGGAAAAACGGTAACAAGAGCATTCCGGTAAACTTATGGTTTTCCTTAATCTTTTCGTTAACTGCACGAACCAGTTCATAAGTAACCAAAGATGGACGTCCACTTCGTTCTCACACTTGATCACATATTTTATTGAACTGTCGGACCGATCTTCTGATCATTGAATCACTCATTTTCTCCATAAATGTGACAGATTTGTCGATAAATGTCAATTGGTTTAATGTTCTTTGCATTCAGAAAACTAATCACAGATCTGATTTCACAAGCGACACGATTTTCAATCAATACCGACATTATAAATAAGCACTACAAAGCGTACATAACCAACTGCGAAATGGCATCATTTCCTTGTCCTTGATACGGAGTGACGGAAACGGATGTGTGATTGCAGCGCTGCCGTGAATAAAAATAGAAACTGATCTTACTTTCTGGATATACCTCGTATAATTGACTTATTCATAAGACTAATATTTATATTAGTAATGCAATTTATTGGTATTACTTTTCAGGATCAAATTTAGTGTTAAAAGCAATTCGAGCAATGGTAGCTGATTCTGCAGATGAGGTAAGTGTTTTACTTAAATCAATATTGCTTTGGACAGTAGAGGATATATAAACCAATGGCATAAATAGGGGGGATAGAGAGGATCAACTCCCCCCTGCCCCAATATATAGTCATTGCACTCAAGTGTTTAACACTGTAAAAATGCCTTTAAATCTACATGTTTTAAAGTACTGAATAACTATAAAATAAAATATCAATCTTGTTTTTGAGATCATGCAAGATTTCGCGAAAAACAGGAATTTAGATTTTGTCCTATAAGTCAAAAGTATTAATTGTTATTAATGTTTGTCAATAAATATGTTTAACTATACAAAGGTCAGAGGTTTATATTTATTTTAAACATCGTCTTTTTTTAAATGTGCACACTGTGTTTAACATATTAGGATTATTAGTAATTAACTTAAATGTTATTACACACTCACTACACTAACGCTATAAAGTCCTTAAGTTGGATTTTTTAAATAAATTTAGTCACCAAAATTTAAGTAATATATGACTTTATAAAGAATTGTTTTCAATCTTGTTTACAAATATTTAACTATCATACTCCTTTCCTTTACTTACAAACTTATTTTATACAAGATATTGCTACACTATAACCTAAACAACAAACTGTTTAGGGTTTGTGACAGTAAAATCTAATATCTATTTCAAATCGTTTATGATATTTGATATTAAAACTAGCACCAGTAGGCTCTAAAATGTGGATCTGACAGGTAATTTTTTTTCAGGACTCCCTTATTACAATAGGCTATTTCATACCCTCCAGACCCTCGGAAGTCACCTACAAACTATACAGTCCCCCTCCAAACACCTATTTACGCCACTGATATAAACGATGAACTTTATAACAAGTTTTAAATCCTGCATTTGGTATTCCTGTATTTTATATTTTGTTCTGTTTTTTTAATGTAGCTTTGAAAAGTTTGATATTAAGTAATACAGATCACGATCATAACCACTGTAAAAGAAATACCAGACAATATGTTTTATATTTGAGCTTTATAGGTCGTTCTGATCAAATGTTTCTTGTTCTGTGTACAGTAGGATCGTGTCGATCCAGCCTTCGGTAAACTTTCCTTTCACATCATCCGTATAAAATTATTATAGGAAATTTACAGCTTATCAGAATTAGGATTATTATAACAGCATGTTTTTCTGTGAAGGTAATACAGAGGTGATAGTACAGTATTTTAGTCTACTTGTTTTAACAGCAGATTTCTTTTTACAAGTAATGCACATAACTTTCTTAAAATTTGAAAAGTGCGAAGTTAATGTCGGGTTTGTATCTACTGTAACAAAAGTAATGAAAGAATAATGCTTTTTATACTGTTATAAACTAAAAAGTACCCAGTGTTACATGTTTTTTTTAGTTCAGTTAACTAATTTCGAACTTACTAATATTTGTCTTTGCAAAACTCATTTTAGTACAAACGTTGTTAAAATCTTCTCGTTTGTTACTTACGTGGTGACCATGACGTTGATATTTCTTTCGCATTACATGTTGGTGTTTTCCATAACATATTCGGTGAAACCCTGATTTTACGCTTCCGGTATTTACGTTTTCCCGCAATTTACGATTTTTATTGAGGTCCCGATGAAACTCCTCTGTTTTACGTGATTTTAATTCCCCCAATTATAAGCAGATTTGTCAACACCTTTGCAATTTTATGTTTTTTCGCGGATTTTTAAATTACCAAATGGGGTGATTCTAAAATTTGAGATTTTAAAATAAAATGTTACTTATAATAATCTTTATTTTATATTGTTACGAATAGGTAGGGTATGGGGTAGAAGATATATTTTAGTCACTTAGGTTAGTTATATTGGTTGCTAGAGATTGTTTGTGAGTAAAGATGTTACGTTGCGTAAGACAGATATGGAAGTAAACAAGGAAGGATGAGCTTGGCGGAAGTGTTTTTGTGTTACACGGAAGAACAGTGTAAATTGAACAATACGGAAGCTAGGGAGTGTATTTAAGATGAGGTTCGACCTAGATCACACTTGTTAGGGGTAGGATATTCCTTGCATTTTGTTCCCTGGGTTCAAATAGGTTAAATTAATAAAGGACAGATTAATAACAACAGATCAGTGATGATACTTCTATTTATAAGTTATTCATACTCATGTACACGCTCTTACAACCATACAATCTCTGAACATTATCCCACTCTTACACTTAATACACGTCATTTAACAGATATCACGTCCGTAAGACAGACTGAATCTAGACATCGGTAAACAAAGCTATCGCATCTACTTGATCAATTCCAAAACCCAACCACAGTGTGGTTCTATTGACAGACTAAGTATTCTGTTTACTCACTCAAATCTCGTTCTTCTGTAGAACCCGTCTCGTGCTGTCGAGCTTCTGAACCGACACTTCACAATACGACACTTGGCCTAACTCGTAGTGACTCGACCTAACTTCCCTAGCAAACTGGCCTTGCTTCCGGCCTGACTCCCCTAGCAGACTGGCCTCGAATCTCATCTTAAATACACTCCCTAGTGTATTATTCAGTTTTCACTGTTCTTCCGTGTAACACAAAAACATTTCCGCCAAGCTCATCCTTCCTCGTTTACTTCCATATCTGTCTTCCGCAACGTAACTCTTTTACACACAAACTGCTATCTCTAGCAACCAATATAACTAACCTAAATGACTAAAATACATCTTCTTCCCCATACCCTACATATTCGTTACAATATTCAATTTCAATTTAGGATTGAGAGAGGCTGCTGATTACAGGAATTGTGCTGTACGTTCAGTTAAATGAACTCAAGGAATTTAAATACTGAAAAGTGAACATATACGGTTTCCTCTCAATATTTAGCGCTGTATTTCGAGGAAATTATTCATACACTAATTATCATTACTAAAAACTAAAGATAATTAACTTACCCTAGCACTTTCCAAACAATGCATAGTTTAACTTAAATCTATTTATACAATTATTGCTTTCTTTGTATTCCATGGATGGTGGTGTGTGATGTACAGTTGTAAAGGAGGAGGCAGAACTATTTGCAATAGAACCTATGTTACTAAAATGTAATGGAAATTTAGTAAAATAGTTACAAAATACTAGGCGGGTTCGTAAAGTAAGTACCGTTTTAGAAAAAAAAAACTAGTAAAACAATATTTTCCAAGCCAATTTTATTTTGACATGAAAGAGCTTTAAACTATTTTTCTACATAGTTTCCGCCAATGCCCAAACACTTGTAGCGGGTGAGCAGCTTTTCTACACCTTCTTAATAGAAACTTCCCGCCAGTGACGATAGCCAAGACTCCACAGCATTTTTCCCCTCATCGTCAGATCCAAAGCGCTTGCCGCTTAGCTCGCGCTTCAAGTGCAAGAACAAGTGGTAGTCGGACGGCGCTGTACGGCGGTTGATCAAACTGCTCCCAATGAATCACTGTTTGAGTGTCACCAGCAGTATGGGGCTGAGCATTGTCATAAATCAACATAATTCCTTTACCGAGTATTGCTCTCCATTTCTTTTGAATTGCACGCTGTAGTTTCCTCACGGTTTCTCAATATCGTGCCACATTAATGGTTTCAGCTCTGGGAAGAAATTCAGTACGCGAAACCCCTTTCCTATCGCAGAACACAGTGCACATGATTTTTTTGTCCTGACATTGTCGTTTTGAAGTTTTGTTTTTTCGGAGACTTAGTATGTCTTCACTCCATCGATTGTTGCTTGGATTCTGGTGTAACATGCCGAACCCAAATTTCATCGCCTGTCACAATTTGGTTTAAAAAGTCCTCTCCTTCTTCACTGTACCGTGTGAGAAATGTCAAAGCGCTGCCAAGTCGATTGGTTTTGTGAACATCAGTTATATCAGTGAGCGTTTTTGGAACCCATCGAGAACACATCTCGTGATAGCGTAAGCGATCTGTAACAATTTCATACAAAACTGTTTGTGAAATCTGAGGAAATTCGTCTGAAAGCGTTTTCATTGCGAAATGTCTGTTTGCGTGGAGTTTTCATCACCTTTCCTTACCAAATCATCGTTGACAACAGAAGGCCGACCAAACCGAGCCTCATCGTGGACATTTGTTCGACCTTCATTAAATATTCTAACCCACTTTCTCACCATTCTTTCACTCATCGCGTTTTCACCTTAAACATCTTTAACTTGACGATAAATTTTGGCCGGTTTCACATTCCTTGCGTTCAAAAATCGAATTACAGCACGGCGGGATCAGTAATTGTCTTAAACATTTCAAATATGCACAGGAAACTGAAAATACAACGTAAAGAAAAAAAATGTTGTCAGTTGAGTGAACAAGGAAGACTAGCGCGCATGCGTGGAACACCGACAGCAGAGCTGCGGCAGCGCTAGAATGAAACGGTACTTACTTAACGAATTTGCCTTGTATGTCATGAGTCAGTCTGGAAAGTTGAGAAGAAATTCAGTTAAGTCGAAATGAATTAGACTACCAACATTATGTAAGAACCATGTTGAATAGACAATTTCCATTTCTTACTTATTGAGTTTATTTATAGTGGACATTATTGTTTTTGTGTTTTTAAACGATGGGCTACAGTCTTAATGAGTTTTTGCCATGCTACAGGTTGTTTTGGAAACAGAAATAACGAACCGACCAGCGTTGCGTCTCTACGAGAATTTAGGTTTTGTCAGGGATAAACGACTCTTCAGGTACTATCTTAATGGTGTCGACGCGTTGCGCCTTAAACTCTGGCTCAGATGAAATTGGACTAAGTGTACTTTCGTTCTTGTGTGCCAACTACTGTCAAGAAGCCTGATACGGAGGGACTTGTTTTCTACACCAAATTAACATATTAACTCAACATATACTAAATGCTATGGAAATTTTATTTATTTATTTCATGTAAAAATTTATACAATCGAACTGAAGGTTAAATTATAAAGAATCTGTTTTATGTTATAAAACAATCAAATAGTTGAAAATATAAGCGTGCAACGGGTTAGTGTGTATTTAATTGATGGGTTTTTTTTTTAATTATTGTTGCTATTTTTGTTTTGTACTCGTGTGTGGTATTTGTTGATCCTGGTTCCCAGGAAAAATTTATGTGACTTTAATTACAATATAAAATTAACAAAATAAAAATTATGTTCTGTTTATTGTTATTTCTGTCACAGTGTTATTTATACAATTTGTACTGAGGAATGAATGTGGCGCTTTCATTGTGAAAGGTTATTTAAATTGTGTAGCTGTTAATTTGTGTATATAGAATTTAGGAATATTTGTTTATTTTAAATAACAGTCTGTCGTTAATTTAACTACTGACAGTGGCTTTTCAGCAGGGGTTACAGAAACCTAATAGTTTTGTCATGTCTGTCTGTCAGTCAATGTGTCACCACTTCATTGACCCAGTTTTGCTACAAAATTGTACATGGAGGTACTTTTTTAGTGTTGTCGGACTTCGGAAAAATTGTAAACATACAGTTTTGTCTGGATATCTCGATGGATGAAATAAAGTGGATAGATTTTCTTTTCTGGCGCTTTATTTAGTTTAGCATAATTGATTATGTCTTTAAAATTTCCACTAAATATACCATTTAATATTTTTTGAGCAACTAAAAAAATGTACGTAATTTTGAATTAACATTCTATCAAAACATAATTGAGTACAGTAAGTTGGATAATTTTTATGGAGTGTTTTAGATATGGTTGATGATTGATAATATAATAAAAAGTAGCTGTTTGGCGGGATAATTATATATTTTATTTACTAAGGATGCATTTATGTGATTGAAATCAGAAGCATGGAGGTTTGTTATTACTGTTATACATTGTCAGAATTGAAAAATATGTTCGATTTAGCCTAATCTGTAATATTGGATGTTGTAGACAATTACCAAGAAAACTTATTTTAGTTTTTTTTTCAATAACTTGATTGTTCTTCGATCCATCAAAAAAATACAAAACCATTTTGTTTCTCATTGAAAAGGGAAGCTTTTCGTCTTTTTTTTTAAAGATACATAAAATTTTTCGTACAAAATGAATACACCAAATCTGAATTCAAAATCTGTTTTCCAAAGTTGTAATTTTTGTAGTGAAAGATCAAAATGGCAGTTATGCAGAATAATAAGCAGGAAAAGACTATAGTTGTATGGAATTTGTTTGTATATTTTGCTGTACGCGAGCAGTTCCTGAAGTTTGGTTAAGTAAAATGGGCACCCTAAGAAATAATAATCTTTTAAAATTAAGGATTATTAAAAGTATAGAATTCTAGTAATTTAAATTAATTACAATATACTATCTTCAATATTACTGTTTTTTCATGGTTCAAACTACGGCCGTTTCGGCTGTTCAACCATTATCAAGTTATTTATTCAAGTTTCCCTTCGTTATATTTTTTAAAAAAACACATTTACACCACTTACACGCACATATGATTTAAAACACTTTTTTGACTCCTGAGTCGTGATTAGAGAGCATGATGTCCCAAGCAGTAAGCATGGGGCCGAAACGGCCGTCGTTTCAATGACGAAAAACCAGGATAATTCAAGACGGTAAGTCTTACGTTTCATATTTAAATTAATTACAATAACTAAACGCTTACCAAAAATTATGGTAATCCGGCAACAATATTGTAGATTAAACAAAATTAAAGATGAATCGTAGAATACAAAAATGTTTTATTTTAAAACCTCAACCTTTTGAACAAATATAAAATTTTGTTTGATAAACTTGGTTCATTACTGTTAAAAAGATTTTAAAAGTTTTAAAGAACTACAAGTTACAAAATGGGCTAGATCTAGGCAGTCAGATTGTTCGTTGGGCTGTTATTTTACATTGTTAGACTGGAAAAATTTAATGGTGATATTTTACATTGTGAAAAAATGTAATGTAAATGCAATTTTGTTCGACTTCCTACCATACAGTTAGAAGGTTCGAACCTAGATTTGCCATTCATTTGCTGCTCTCCGTCTTCACTTACAACTGGCATAAAGTAAAGTTTTTAAAACAACCAAAATTAATTATTTAACGCTAATTCTGTAATTTATTGTATTGTTGCGACTAATAAATATAAATAATTATTAATAAAAAAAAAACAACAAAAATAGAAGAGAAGTGATGATAATTTGAACTTGCTGATTTAAGTACAGTAAATTGTTTAATAAACTGATTGGCTGCGTTAATTCCAACAAAAAATTTGTCTTTCCTTCTTATCCTTGATTATGTTTTAATATTTTTTTTTAAATAGAAAAAAAGGAAAAAGTGTCCATCGATTTTAGGATTTAAAATCGTTAAAATAAATTCGTTAAAAAATGTCTTACATTTTATTAGGCCTAATTTAAAATTATTTTCAATAATAATTATAGTCTTTTCAAAATAAATGTGAGTGTTTTTTGGTGACAATTACTCAGCTTGCATAAGTTTTAACAAAAGTTGGCTTACAACTACTGAATATAACCCCAAATAATGATAACCCCAAATAATGATTGTTTCTAGCATCTCCTGTATTATCTTCATTCCTATTTTTCGATACACTTAAAGAGTTAAAAAAAAGTGTATTATTTTTGACAAAGAAATTATTTGTTACATTATTTAATGTCAATAAACATCGTATTGATTCAAATATTTGCAAGCTATAACTTAATGAAAAATATAAATTTCAATTTCTACCTATTAGTTTCTGTAGCTACTACACACCAGAAAACGTATAATCTACTTTTTTTTTTTTAACGTGCATCACCCTTCAGTTTAGAGTGCATGTGAATTGTATTTGATGCCATGACTGTATCCAAGCTCATGAGCCATGATGCACTTGTCACATGTCGCATGCAAAGTCACGTTTCATTTTATCGTAGAATATGATTTAAAATCTAAAGACAAAATCATCGTACTTGTAATTGTAACTAAAACTGTCAATTATATATAAAATAGAATAATAAAGGTATCATAAAATATGATTTACACATGAGATCTGGTCTGAGTTGATTGTGATGTATCTGGCGCCTCGTGTCAGCTTTTATGATTATCGCATATATTATTTCTCAAGACTATTTTTTTGTCGGTACGCCATAACTTCCTTAATACATCATCAAATTACATAAATGAGGCATCATTTTAAAGCTTTCCTTAACCACTACACGGGAAAAATAGACAAACAGCTTAAAATTCATGTTTTTATAACAAAAATTGATTTAAAAAACTTTTATATTATACTCTGTATGTTCCTAATGAAAGGCGCCATCTACTAACCATCTGTTTAACTAGCATGACAGCTGTTAGTTAGATTGTTTACACTGTAAGATTGTATAGGGAAACTTTTATTTATAAACCAATGTAAATAAATAAACTTAATTAACTGAATTAAATCAACGTGTTAAATCAGGTAAATGTAGGCCTACTCCGAACTTGCGAAATATTCGCACGGGTCAGCTAGTTGTTGATAGATCTGGCAACAATGTCAGCTTTTGTGATTAGTGTTGATAATTCTAGCAACGTTGTCAGTTAGCTTTTGTCATTATTGTTGATAGATCTGGCAACACTGTCAATTAGCTTTCATGGTAAATGTTATCATAGAAGGACAAGAGGGTTTATAAATAAAACAGGGTTAAATCATATTCTATGTTTATTCTCTCTGAATTAAATCTAGCGACCAAAGGCCCAATACAATGAGTGCTGTTTAAAAAATTAAGTTTATCGAAAAAATTGTTAACTCAAAAAAAGGCAAATCCTATCAACTCTGGGACTAGTTTTTTATTGCTCATCAGTTTGAATGTACGTAGAAATTTCCACTGAAGAAATGCATTTTTTCTAATATTTCATTCAAAAGGTCAAAACAGACTCAAAAGACTGACAAATTCAGACAATACGTAAACACGCCACACCATTGTGTAAATAACTTGGGAAATGTATAAATTACAACCTTCAGTTGTGATGGAAAAGAGTACAGTGCACGCACTGTTAATGATCAATGTTTTGGACAGTAAATTATTCCGATTCCGACTTAAAATTGTACTGAAAATGTAACACGAATTATTCTAACTGTGTTTTTGTGATGTCAATTAACTTCTGATTAGTTTTGCTAGGCGATCGTTTTTTCAAATGTTTGGTTATCTAATAGGCGATGAATAATAGGTACGAATAATTAAGGGTCAAAATATTTGCGAATGTTTCTTTTGTATATACAAATATATGATGTAATGCATTCGCAAAATAGCATAATTGATTGATGTTCAAAACATGGCTGTCTATAATTTAGTGATAGATTGAAATTATGTTTGTGAAAATTATTTATGATAATCAATGCCAGAATTTAGGCTCAAAGAAGAAATAGTAATAATTGAAAATAAAAAAACTAAATACTAAACTCTTGATTATGAATAATGTCAGTGTGGACAACAGAAAATAAACCAGATAAATGTGAGCATATCTGAACCACCAGCTGTGAAACCAAAATTATATTAATATCAAAAGCCTATAAACAAAATATACTAAACTAATAACCATGGCTAGAAGAAATTATACGGTAATAAACAAAATTTACACAACATTTCAAAAAAACAATATAATTATTACAGATGGTTCATTGTTAAGCATCATCAGACTCGTAAGTTTTTTTTTTTAAGTGAAACTTCTTTAAGCGCGTTTGGCACTTTTTTGCATGGAGAAAAATTATTGAACTCGCGTCACCATCATCGCAAGGACACACTTTTTTTAAGGCTCCGTCGCATCCCCGCAATTATTTAAGGCTCCATCACATCCCCGCAATTATTTAAGGCTGTATTGAATCTTCACAATTATTTAAGGCTCCATCGCATCTCTGCAAATATTTAAGGCTTCAGGGGGGGAGAAATTTTCCTGAGAACTTCGCGTCTTCACATTTCCGCAAAATAAAAAAGCAACCAAGAGTTGTTGCGTGAGAAAGGGGGTAATTTTCACGAGAACTTAACGTCATCACGTTCCCATGTAAAAAATCATTTAACGGAGTTCACACTAAACAATGTCTAGCTTTTAAAATCGTCAAAGTTGCAGGCTGCATTTGATTGGCAGACCTTTCATACTGAAACCAATAAATCAGGTCTTTAAAATTTACTATTACTTCAAAATTAACAGTTATATAACAAAACACATTTGCGGCGTCAGTCTGTGAATAGAAACCGGCCGTCGCATATATGCATCGTTAGTCTATGCGTACTAAAAAATGTTCCTAAGGTGGTAGCGAACGTGTTAACACAATTAATTAGGATACAGACAAGAGGCTTAAAGTAAAGTGACATAATATAATTTTGAGGGTACGGTTAAGTTCATCTGTGGTCCGAAATTAGCGAATTTCCATACGAAAAATTGCAGCGACCCTTATGGTAAGACCTAAGGTCGGGAGTAGTAAATGTGCACCAATCATGGTTCCCAGAACACCATTTGGGATGTCATTAAATTTTAAATATATGTATGTGTTCACACTCTAGCGGCCACATTTTAAGTTCGATTTGGTACACACATTGGTTGCCTACGTTGCTCGGACGAGTTCCTTAGCCAAAAAAATCCAATAATTGACGTTTTTTGACAGGAAGTAAATTTTTTTTTGATATTTTTCGTACAAGAATAAAACTTTTTCAGAGTTTTATCTGAAAAAATAAATGTAGGATATTATTCTGCACATTTTGTTTTTTTACACGACCTTATAGCTCGCTTGGTTCCCCCAAAATCGGTCAAAACATAAAATATCATAAAAGTACCCGGTTCAAATTATTGTGGGAGCATCTTATGATCCGAGACCGAACGGCTGAGTTTGTACTCTGCGAGCAAAGCAGGCCATAACCCAAGGCCAAAGGGCAAACTCGCAAAGCGAGTTTTTCCGCTGTGAGTGGAACAAAGGAGTGCGTAAGTCGAAGCTGGAGGCTTAGGTGCAAACAAATTCTACTAATATATTTCATACACACAGGCAGCTATATTCAGCGCCTTCATGAGTAGGTCAATTTTGTAAATTCGCTCAACTCGGTTCAGCTGCATGGTCGAATTATTATTCTGATAAAGCTGATGGTAGGGATCCTGAAAAACATTTGAATAGAGGTCCCTTACAGGTGCTTAGCAAATCACTTGAGAAAAGTTCTCTTTTTAATCCGTTTATTTTATTAAGTTTATTAAATTTTTAAAATCTTGAATAGTTTTACCCTTAATATTCTGCCTAATTTTAAAATTAAAAGCAACATTTCAGCTCAACAACGACCAATAAAAGACTTAAAGTTCAAATTATTTTATAACATTTTATTTTATTGGTTGCATAATTCTTGCTCTTGTCTACAAGGAACTGGTCACGGAATAGTAATAAACATTAACAAATATTCACTTAAGGTAAAGATGAGATTAACCAACAAAAAACTATTAATAACTATAACACAATGATCAGAAAAGTTGTAAACTACTAATGCTATAAATGGAGTTATTTTCCTATTTGATTTATTTTGAGAGATAATTTATAATTGTGTATCTCCAGATAGTTAGCACACTGAAAATCATTTCTTGTCTTATGGTGGTGAATGTCTAAAAACATAAAAAGTTCCACTGGTCAATGTTTTTTATATGTCCATGAATAAATGACAAATTTTTAGGTTAAAACTTGACGAACTAGTAAAGAAATTAAGCCGGTTCTACACGATGCTACAAACACCTTAGAACGTTGGACGTTTGATGGGTCATCACATCGTGTGGCCGTTGTTCAAACCTATGAGCGTCGAACGTTCGCATTTGACCATGTTCCGGCTGATGTCAGTATTCTTGTATCGAGTCAAATGGTTGCCTCCAATGTTTGAAGGAAAATGTTCGTTGGTTCGGCTCAACGGCTACACGATTCGTTCATACGAAGCAGTATTTACTCTCCATTCCCACCAAAGACCCGTCTTGTTTAATTTTTAATCGGTAATATTATTCATTTGCATTTTCACAGGTAGCCTAAGTAGGCTACAATTTATATTTCGTACTAATAAGTTCCCGCGAAAAATCACAGACAGATTAATTAGATACTATACATTTTAAAAATATAATTTAAAAACAAATTTTATTTAGGCCTACCTAAATATAATGTGGGGATTTTTAACTCGTTAAATGTGTACAATTAAAAGATATATAATTATATAAAATTCTCGTGTCACAATGTTCGTTCCCGTACTCCTCCGAAACGGCTAGACCGATTTTCATGAAATTTTGTGAGTATATTGAGTAGGTCTGAGAATCGGCTAACATCTATTTTTCATACCCCTTAGTGATAAGGGCTACGCCCCAGTGGCCCTCAAAGTTTCAATGTTAATCTTATGGAAGGTCAATCTTAAGGAAGAAGAAGAAAGATTTCTTTTGGTTTTATCATGGGCACAAAAAACATCTGTTCGTATGAAAAGCTTAAAACAGCTGATTTTGATCAACAACTGATTTGGATCAAAAACTGAATATAATTTTAGGTTAGGCCTACAATGATTTTTTTTTTTACAATGAACTAAAACACTTGGACTAATTATTAGTATCAGGTTGATTTGTCTATCCGTGCAAAGCCGGGTCAGGCCAGCTAGTATTATTATATGTTATTGTCCTCGTCCATTTTTGCAACTGGACAAACGTTTGTACCAAACTGTTTTCTTAAGTATTGGATCAAAAATTCGATTCACCGTGTAGCAGGAACATTCGCTGTACCATCTGTCGAACTTACTTGTCTCAAACGAATGTTGGAGCGAGCATTCGTAACATCATGTAGAACTGGCTTTAGTTTAATTCATTGAAAAACAGCTGGTCCAGTTGTAAGTGCTCTTGTTTTGCGAGAAGTCCTATGGGCAAAATAATTGTGTTGATCCGGCATTGAGAAGCAAAGATTTTCAATAAACTACGATGATAGGATTATAATGTGTTGCTCACACACCTGACTGAAAAGCCCACAATGGCTTTTACTTTTTTTAATGGATTATTTTTTCCTGTGATTCGTTTAAGAATAATGTAATATTATAGCTATGAACATTATAAGTGTCCTAAAAATAAAACAAACAGCTTTTTAGGTTAATGATATAGGATAATTAGATTGGAAAACTAGTATTAAGGTAATTTAATTTCTTTTGTGTTTCCTGTGTAATTATTGTAGATTCGGTCAGTTTTGTTGTATATTTCAATGACTTAATATTTGTAAATAAAAGTTAATGTAACCAAAACAAAATATACGGTATAATGTATTCTAAGGATATACAACTTTTGCTATTGTTTGTGTTTATTTTGACTTGTGTAGGTAGCTGAGTGTAATTTCCCCAATATATAATTGTTGTTTGTTGAATTACTATGTACAAAGTTATTAAATAAAATCTGTAAATATTGTAAGAAAACAATTAATATAACAGTGGTGTTTTAGTTTTGTGTACCTTATCCCTTGGTGGTGGTTTTTGGTTTGCATGGTGAAATAATTGTGATGGCTGCAAAATAAATAAACGGTACCAGGAACTGGCACATACTTTCTCACAAATACATTTAAATTACTAAACAGATTCACTGTGACTTGTAGGGTGGGGTCGGAGAGTTTTTTTATTAAAGTTGGAGATTAACTAATAAATATTATTATTATTATTATTATCTAGAGAGAAAACTATTCCATCGATTTCGAAAAAATTTGCACCAAACACGTCAATTAGGTCTTCATAGATGCACGTAAAATGGTTTTGAAATTTTTTTTAAAACAACCCGCTTTATGGCCAAAAAAACCCCAAAAACAGTTATTATTATTATTATTAGCTAAACGAGAATTTTTAGAAAGATGCGGGTTTCTGTATATGGTAGGGCACATTAAAAGCTACAAATAAGCCAAATTTTATCAAAATCGTTAGAGCCGTTTTTTAATAAAAAAATAATAACTGATTTTTTGGGGGTTTTTTGGCCAAAAAGGGGGTTGTTTTTCAAAATTGTTCAAAACCCTTTTTCGTGCATCTATACAGGCGTACTGGACATGTCTGGTGCAAATTTGGTTGAAATCGATCGAATAGTTTTCTCTCTAGCTTTGTATACTTTTATTAAAGTAGGCGATTAACTAATAAATATTATTATTATTAGCTAGAGAGAAAACTATTCGATCGATTTCGAACAAATTTGCACCAAACACGTCAATTAGGTCTTTATAGATGCACGTAAAAAGGTTTTGAAAAATTTTGAAAAACAACCCCCTTTATGGCCAAAAAACCCTACAAAATCAGTTATTATTATTATTATTATTAGCTAAACGAGAATTTTTAGAAAGATGCGGGTTTTTGTATATGGTAGGGCACATTAAAGGCTACAAATAAGCCAAATTTTATCAAAATCATTAGAGCCGTTTTTTTATAAAAAAAATAATAACTGATTTTTTGGGGGTTTTTTGGCCAAAAAGGGGGTTGTTTTTCAAAATTGTTCAAAACCCTTTTTCGTGCATCTATACAGGCGTACTGGACATGTCTGGTGCAAATTTGGTTGAAATCGATCGAATAGTTTTCTCTCTAGCTTTGTATACATACAGACATACAGACAGACATACATACAGACAGACATTTTGTAAAAACCACTTTTTTGGACTCAGGGGGTCCCAAAACGGATATTTCCACAAAAATCTTAACATCGATTTTTTTTGCGATCACTATACTTTCTCTATACTATAGTATAGTGAGAAAGTAAAATGATAATTACTGTTCTTAGGGGTAGAATTGCTACTACCCTTATTACACGGGTTCAAACTGTAATTTGTCTAGGAACAGTTCACTAATAATGCATCCAGTGGTTCAGTGGCAATACTTATTTCTCTATATTTACTCGTACAATACAATAATACAAATATATATGGTTCGAGACATTAGCCTTTACTTATGCTACGTACATTTCCTTTACTAGATATTACTTTCGTATGACAGACTGAAACAAAAACTCTGTGAACAAAGCTACTGAATTTACTTCCGTTAAACTTTTGACTCCAAACTCAATGTGATATCGATAGACTAAGTATTCTGTTTACTCACTCAAATTTCGTTCTACTGCAGAACCGGTTTCGTCCTTTAATCGTGTAGAACTCTCGTAGTGTTGACTTGCTTCGTGCTGTTCAGCTTCCGACCCTTAGCTTCATAATACTTGGCCAAATCCCGGCCCAACGTCCTTAGCTCCCGGCCCCACACTTTAACAGACTGACCTCGAATCTAGATTAGGGTTATGCTTATATAACCCATCTAACTTCCGTGTTGACAAACTACACCGTTCTTACGTGCAACACAAAAACACTTCCGCCAAGCTCATCCATTCTTATTATGCTTCCTTGTTTACCTCCATCTGTCTTACGCAAAGTAATATCTTTACACTAAACATACTAACTCTAATACTGAATATAACTAATATATATCTTTTATTTTATTACACACCCTATCAATTCGTAACACTGTATCACTTGGTAAAGAAAAATAGTGTAGTTGATAAATTGGTGAGAAAAGGACCAGGAATTCACCAATAGGTCCTCGGCTGGGTACCACCATTTAAAGAAGAGATGGAAAAACAAGGTAAGTTAATGACGTTTAATCAGGACACTTACGGTAAGGGTTTGAGACAGAATAACTAATTAGTCTTTAGCATGCTAAAAACAAATCTAGCCAAACATTACAAAATCTTATGTAGTTTTAGGTAATAAGTCTGTGGAAGAGCTCCCTGAAATTAAACCTTTGTTGTTTAATTCTCATTCCTTCATCTCTGTGGTGTTAGGTGTTCAATCTCCGTTATACAGGGTGCAGAAAAAGTCTGGAAACGGTTTAATATATCGTATATAAAGAAATTTTGTAGGTAGATGTGATTGAGGAACCTACTCTTGAGGTAAAAATACAATTTTATTAAGATTTCAAAAAATTTATCCGCCATTTTGAATGTAACTTTATTTTTTTAAATGGGAAGGTGGTCTTGCGATACATCATTTCGATGTAGAATTTTAAGAGAATACCGACGGTGAAATTTGCACATCCACATCTTGAACCAATTAAAAATGGCGGCCAAAAAACAACAAAATCGTGTTTACCGATTTTGCTGTACTTTTTTTAAATATTAATTATTCTTCTTTTTAGAAACAGAATTAAATAAGCTTTCAAACGATATGCCACACAACGATATTTGGCAGTATTTAAAATATTTGAGTTTCAGCCATTTTGATTTATTCAAAATTGATTTCGAGTGGTTCAACCAAATACGGGTAAATATTGTGCCTTACCACTAGAAGCAATTAAAAACAACGATTTCAGATCCGAGTTTCACGGCCCAAAAACTCACAGTGATTGATCTATGTGTCTCTTTTAGGCCTAAGTAAATTATTAGCTGTGCACCAATAAAAGCTAAAATTCAGAATTTCCTCCAGTTTTTTACTCATAACTCCCGAATGAGCATAAAAATTACAAATCAGATATTGAGGGTATTTAAAATCTATAAATACATTTCACATTATTGCATACTGTTCTGATATATATATTTAACGGTTAAACCACCGTATACAGTAAATTAAAACACAAACGATCTCGTCAAAGTGTTAAGCTTTCGATTCAAATCAGTGGTTTCATTTATAATGGTCATGTGTCACGTAAGTTCCCAAAACCCCTAATTTCGTCCATAACGTTCACAATTTTTCGATTTTAAAATAGGAACCCTAAATCTATCCAGGATAAAAAGTAGCCTAGATTACTCTCTGGAAGTTTTCTACTTGCAAATGAAAGTTTTGTCAAAATTGGTTCAGTCATTCCGGAGATTAGCCCGGTCAAACAGATAGACAGACAGACAAAAAATGCATGTTTAGGTTTTGGTAAAGTCTGAATATGAGCTTAGAAAAAGTATTTATTTCGACACAGACACTTCTATTTTATTTATATGTATAGATGTCTCATAACGAACAGTCCATGTTATTAACAATATAAGAATAGTATTTTATTTCACTTGAAATATGTCGAAGATAATTAAGAAGTAGCTCTTGTGCGTGCTCCTAAGTTCTTGATGGATATAAATATTTGTCCTCCCAAAATCGATTCGTTCAGTTGGAGTTTTACTGTATATAAATTTAACAATTTGAAGAACCGTGACCAATAAAAATGTTAGAATAGTGTGGTGCGCTCCTGATTTAGAGATGCTTCCAATGTCATCATGGTTTGATTTTAATTAAGACTATTTTGTTTTTAAAGAATGTAACCTAAATTGAATACATTCTATTACAAACGTTACAACAGCAATACAAAGACCAAACAGCAATAAATAGAAAGCCCCTCTCAAATGGCTCATGTTCAGCTTAACAATTTCACTTTGAGGATGTATGTTTCTTTCTGCCATTATTTTCATCACAGATTTATTTCCATGACGACGGATTACATCCTGAATCAAGTAGTGAACAATTCCTGCTTCTATAAGTCTACGGATTACCCGACTGCACGGTGGAAACAATGGCGAGTGTTTACGGAAAGATATCGATATCGGATATCCCCTCGTATACTCCGTCATGACTTGCAGCTGGCTTAAGTCCGAATCGGAGATATTCGAGAACTCTGTGGAAAGGTAATCGTTGTTCAATCTGTTTGCGATCACAGCAAACTGTTTGGATTTGATCAGGTCGGACAGTTCCTCGTGTTTGACGATTCGGAATTTGTTTTTTAATTTCCCATGCCAAATGTTCTGCAATGAAATATGCAAAATTAGCACTTCAATTATAATTAATAATGCTAAATATTAATAAAGTAAATTAGTGTATTATGTATCACTGTAAAGAGGAATTTTCAGGCTACGATATATAGTAATAAAAACTAAAAAAATTTCAAAAATTAGATTTTTCTGAAAGACAAGTGCTGTTCTTAAAGTTCTTACACGAAGTAGTTTCATGAAAATATGATTAAAAAATTTCAGTTAAATTATAAGAAACATTCAAACATTACGCTATAAGAGGAAATGTTTGGATATTTTTTTTTAAACAAAATTTATTAATTCTGCTTTGAATTACATTTGACAAAAAATAAGCCCAACAAACAATACATAATCTACTATTGATCAATAAAATACAAACATAAAATTACCTTCTAACTATACTATTTAAAAAAGTGATAAAATATACATACATCTGAATCAATAAATAACTATAAACAAATATGCTGCCTCAATAACAGATATTGCAACAAAAACTTTAGAAAAGAAAAAAAGGACAATTTAACATAACAACATTGTTTGTCAAACTATAATCAATTATATTGGCAGAATTAATTAGGTACCCTTTAGGAAAAGCCTGATTTTTGGTTACCATCCAGAAATGAAGAACCAGTAGCAGAAGCAGAAAATAAGTGTACTTGATACTAAAAATTAATTGAAATAGAAACAGAAAAAAATATTGTTCTACAATTCTGTGCCCAAGTTCAATTTAGACATATTGGTTTTTTTTAGATTTCACAATAGTAGTTTTTCAACATTTTCCTGAGCAACTATCCATTTTGAAATCACTTTAACAGATATAAAAACATAATCCATGTTATTTTCTCACCTCCATATTGAGTAACGCTTCAGGGTTCATTTCATAATGTTTCCCCCAGAACAAGTTGCTCTCCGCCAACTGTTTGACCGTGTCTATTTTATCTTTGTACACCGGTAGTGTTAACCTGGACACGATACTGCTTGAATAGGCTGTGGTAATGACTAGGGCAAAGACATACCATGAAGTGTTGAGATAGCGATTGTTGGCATCATGAGGAATGTGTGATCCTATTGTTAACGCTCCTAATATGCCGAATGTATTGGATTGGAAACCTGGACAAAGCACGAATAAAGTTTAAAACTGATGATAGTGTGTAGATTATTTTACTAAAATATGGAATGTCTTGGAATAGTAGGTCATTGTTGTAGAAATTAGTTGCAGGTTTTTATCGGAAACAGTTTCTGAAAGGATAAGATCCAACTCTGAAAAGGAACGAGTTACTAAATGTTTCTTATTTAGAAATAAAATATCAGAAATCTTTCTTGTTCAAAAATAAAAAGCTAAAAAGAATAAAAACACTACCAATTTTAAAATTTTGACGTTTTATCAGTTGTTATAATGTTTGTGATTTTACTTATAATAAATTTTAACAACTACAAAAGTACTCTTTCATTTCACAAATTTTAATTCTGTTTGAAAAAATATTTTAACATTTAAAATTCTATTTATTTCCCCTTTTTTTAATGTCCTCCACTTTGACCTGTTTGACAAATGAAGTGTGGGAAGTGTGATAACACTTGGAAATGCATCCGGTTGTATTTTTTTGTATTGTATTGTATTTTTTATTGCACAAATTAATACATTTTCTTGCAAAGAAAATAGGCGCAGTGTTTATTACTTATGCATACAAATCTATAACTAATACATACTGGTCAACGATGAATTTACTAAGTATTAACATTCAAAACATCAATCACAGAATTTTATTGGATTTTCAAAATACTCATTCAAATTATAATAAACTTTATCTATAATTTTCAATTTTATTTTATCTTTAAGCACCCATTGCTCAAATTTTTGAAATCCTTGGGCAGTTTTGAAATACCCCAGCACAACTCCTTTTTCCTAGATACCTGAATGTCTGTAGAAAATTCAATTAAATATGGAAATAACCCATTTTTTAACAACCCTATTGTCATGAAACAAAACTTTTTTAATGTCTTAACTTTATGTCAGTTTAGTAATCCATGTGACCGCTACTATAGTGTGACTGTTTCGTTTTTCTAACAATTTTAAACATTTATTAAACAATTTTTTAATAAAACCATGCTCTTAAACCTACTTTCAGCTTTTAAAAGCATTTTACCTGAGCTGTTATCTTCTTAATTATTCTACACGAACAATGCTAAGCCTACACCCTGTTAAATTTCAAATGGATAAAGATAGAAAAATTAAACTCAGAACACCTTTCTAGGAAATAAAAGTGAACTTTTTAGTCAGTTTGCCCATTTCCTCAAAATGGGGTTTTTGGGGGGCAGCTCAAAATTTGTGAATGTAAAGACCCATTAAGTGACACCTCATTTTAAAGGTCTTGATTAAAGAAGAACAGTGGAAACTAGAGCTTTCTAACTCAACCCAGTACAAAATGGCAGCTCGTTGAAATTAAGTAAAACTTCATTGAGGAAAAGCATGAACATCTACATTCAGGTGGTAAATAACCCCAAGAGACAACCACTTTTCTTACAAACTCTAACCTATTTTAAGTTATTATCTGCTGTATGGTAGGCTTCCCTTATCTTATCAGTTTTTAGGAAGTCCAGTTTCTGGTTGGAATCAACAAAGTTAAGACGTGTTTTTGTGATACTGAACGTTGAAATGGAGAGTTTAAGTGAACAAGAGCGTATTGTGATCCTGATGATGCGAGGCTACGGAGACCGGGTGAGATCTTATGATAAAGTAAGGAATTTATTTAACAACATTTATCCTAATCGAAACCCAGTATCTAAATCAGGAGTTAAAAAAAAACTATCCAACGTTTCCAGGAAACAGGCAGCGGTAAAGACCGCCCCAAACATGGAAGACCAAAATCGGCTACAAACGAAGCATTGTTACTTGATGTTTTACAGTCAGTTGTAGAAGATCCTCATGCCTCAACAGGAAATGTTTCTTTAATGTTAATTATATCTCAAACATCAGTTTGTAGAGTTTTACATGGTGGTGATTTTAAAGCGTACAAAATTTGTTTATTTCAAGAGGTACTTTTCAGCAAACCTTCAACAAATTTCAAACAATACTTTCAATATTTTAAGGTCCCACGTAAAACATAAAAATCCTTGTTAACAGTTTCAAGTTATTTTTCTAAATGTTCATTAATTTAGAATATTAATTTATTAAAATAGTCTTATCTATTTTTATAGAAATTAGGGTCCCCCTGTTATAATTATCACTAACTAGCACCATATTAATTGTTGAATATTACTCAATTCGTAGGAAACTAAATATATTTGCGAGAATTCAATTAAATTAAAAAGTGTACTCTAAAAATAAAATTTAAACAATGGCGGTAAAGAAATTTACTTGAGATTCTTTGTTTAATTCCTATGTTGAATTTGGTCAGTGACATAATCCACTGAAGTGAAGATACTAAAACTACTGACGATATAACTCCAAGCCAGAGATTTGTTTGAAACGAAAGGAAGATACTT